>APFE031601396.1:0-59276 GCA_000404065.3 Pinus taeda | reverse complement strand
GTTATATATATATAACAGACATAAAATAACTATATAACTATTTATCATAACATAAAAGTATTTGACATAACATATGTAACACACATTTATAGTGTAACATAACATAACATAGTGTAACATGTACATTGTGCATAATTATAACATAATATAACTATAACTATAAAATTTAACATAGCATAATTATTTAAAACATAATGTGTGTGTTGGACACCTAATCTACTAAGGGTTATAGTGTGGAAGTTGAACACTCAAAGGGAGTCCAAGAGACCTTGGAATATGAATCCAACATTCATATCAATGTATTATAAATATACATCAATGTGAATAATAAATGCAATTCATGTTTTTATCTTTCATATCTTTTTTTCTCCGTATATGTTTAACATGGTATCAGTGCAGGCATTCTCCTGCCCCTACCCTGATCTGTATATAAAATTGCTTGCTCAGGTTTATATAAAATTGCAAGTGATAAAATTTGAGTTTTAAGTCTCATATGTCAATTCATAAACACTTAAACATGAATTAAAGCTTTAGAATTTGCATAATAATGCAGACAATATCACCATAATCGAAAACACAAAACAACAAGTGAAGAAGGAGTTCAACCCTCCTAGGCTATGTCTCTTGGTCCAGCTTCCAATGGTTGGACCTATATCATTATGCTCATAAAAATAGTGATTACGTCAAGTTACAGTGCTCAAATGGTTTCAATAACAACTCCAATGGCTTCAGAACTATCAAAAACCTCTATCTAGCCTCTTTCTGCTCCAAAAAAAGACCAAAAACTGAAAAAGATATCATCTCTCCAAATTTTTCTACTATTCGTTCTACAAATCGCACCTGTCTGCAAATTGTCCTACAATTTCACCCCAAAAATCACTAATGGAGCGCCAATTTAGTTAACCACTGGCGCATTTTATGGGGTACTTAATTCATCCATTAACACCTATAGACTAGATATTTGACCCCCTGGTAAGTCTCACACTCCTAGTTTTATTGCAACCACATGGCCTTGGGTTGGCCCCTCGAGGCTAGCCCCCTTCCTTCGTTTGGCACTCAGTTCTCAGTGGAGTTTATATGGCTCTGTGGTATGGGACCTTGGGCTCGGCTAGGCCCTAGCCCTCATCCCCCCACCTGCAGTCCTGTGGCACAGGGGTGGCCAGGGGCTAGGGTGTAGCCGACCCTTCCCCCTCGACCAAAATGTCCATTATATTAAAAAATAAATATATTTGTGTTGCAAGCCATAACAAGATTCGTGATGCAGTATGTTTGTGAGGGTCGTAGTTAGTTTGAAGGAGGTCATGGTTTTGAACCCTGCGAGGTGTAATTTTGACCTTAACAAAATTTTGGTGGCCACCAAGGTGCCACGTGGCAGCCTCTGGTTGGGCTGCGTGGCAGCCTATGGTTGGTCCACCTCAACTAATCAACCTCCAATCAAGTTTGACCATTTCGCAACCCGTAGAAACCTACTAAGTGTCACGGTGAGATTGGACCATGGAGCCAAGTCAACCTACCAAATCAACAGACCCAGTTAGCCATACGGATTACTAACTAGGCAATCGTGCACACTACCTTTTTTAAAATTTTGTTGTTTCCAAAAACGATCAGAACATGTTTCCAGGAGCATACAGTGTATGTTTTAAACAAAACAACTTATGTTGGATTCACATCACTGAGATCTATCAAGTCGTTCCATTTTCAAGCCATTCCGACAACTTTCAAATTTGAGCATTTTTTTTTATCCACTGGATCACTCCTCCCCACTCGAAGATTTTGGACCCCAAAATCTCTTTATTACTGAAATATTAGATGAGGGTATAGCTCCCTCACCCTTCCAGTCTCAACCCATTGGAATTTGCTTGAATTTAACAGTTTGAGATTTTCATGAAAACTGATCATTTTCCTTGATTGTGGAGACCTTTTTTTGCTGTTGTAGATACCATCTTGCTGCAATTTCCCAAAATATGCAGAACAACAAACTGATTTTTTAGAAATAAAATCATTCCCTCCTCAATCTCCATTCAAAGGAAACTTAAACAAATTGAAATTATTTTCACCTCGAACACTATCGACATGACGATGTTTAGCTCATCTTGCCTTTTGCTTGGCTCGACTCTTAACCAAGTGTGTTCGTCATCACCATGCACCATTTTGAAAACCCCAAGAAGAACTTGTGGAACCAATGCCCTCTTTGTCAAATTTCTTTAGCACTTGCTCTTTGACCATTACACTCTTTAACACTAACATCTTGTTCCCATCATTGTTCAACAATGATGTATGTTCTTGCAATTTTTCCTCATCTTATTTACCTCTTTTAGGAAGAAACATATGAGGTCCCTGAAACAACTTATCACAACCATTAGCAACCTTAATGAAATCAGATTTTTTATTTGATGCATTTCATTGAAACGCCTCATTCACAATATGTTGATGCTTGACCATTAACAAAGAAAATATTTTACATGCATTCACAATGGAAGGAAGGAAGGGGGCTAGCCCCAAGGGCCCAACCCAAGGCCATGTGGCTGCAATAAAACCAATAGTGCGAGACTTATGAGGGGGTCAAATATTCCGTCCATAGGCGTTATTGGAAAAATTAAGTATCCCACAAAATGCGTGGTGGTTAGCTAAATTGGCGCTCTGTTAGCAATTTTTGGGGCGAATTTGTAGGACGGTTTACAGATAGGTGCAATTTGTAGAGACAAACTCATCTTCTTATGATGCGCTCTAACTATGTACTCAAATCCCATTCTTGAATAGGTGATACTTATTCTCATTGAGATGAAATATTTCTCTCCTATCATAAAGATATGGGCTTCCCAAAACAATACCATAAATCTCAAGCGGAACTACATCAAGTTCAACTTCATCAAGAAATTTTGTAGTGATTGCAAATCTAAGGATGCACTTCCTTATCACCTGTAAATTCACACTCTTACATATCCAGCCTAAAGGATAAGGTCTTGGATGTGAAATGTTTTCTATATTTAACTTCTTGACTAAGTCTTTAGAAATCAGATTTTCTTGTGACCCACTATCAAATAGTGTGTCAATTTTGGTATCCTTTGAAACAACTCCAATGTGGAAAAGTTCAATTCTTGTTTCATCATTTTGAGTATCATTGGAACAAGTTGAAGAACTAGTGCTTGCTATGTTCTTACCTTTCAAACCCATTGTTGTAATCTTTGTTTCATCTCTTGAATCAGAACCTAAGTCATGTTTTATAATTGCAGTTGTTTTCTCCTTCTCCTTGTTTTTAAGTTTGTGGGTCTCTCTCTGGATGAAGTTTCCAACAACAGTCTTCATCATGGTCATCTTTGAAATAGTGTTTGCATGTGAGTTTTTATTTCTCCATTTTGATAGAAGCATTCTTCTTCCCTCTTCTCCTAAACTTACCCTTTCCTTTTTCTCCAATTTCAAGGGAACTCTCATTTTTCTCATTTGAAACATGTTTCCCTCTTGCTTCTAGATGTGTGTCTTTTACACAAACTTCATCTAAATTTTTGGGATTAAACATGAGAATAGTGTATCTTAGGTAACTATGTAAACCTCCAATATACTTTAACAAAGTTTATTGAGTTGTCAAATCTACACCCAACACTAATGTTCTTCTCCTAAACTCTTGAGTATAGTTTTGCACACTTTGTCCTTTTCCTTGCCTAAAATTTTGACAATCCATTATAGATTTATGCATGTATGCTAAAGGATAAAATATTCTTCTCAATGCAGCAACAAAACTATTCCAAGAGGTTAAGACCTTACCATGCTTTTTGATGTCCTCTTGTGTTTCTAGTTCCCACCAAATAAGTGTTGCACTCTCCGACCTTAATGAGGTAAGTTGAATCTTGGTGTCATCATCCTTGATCCTTTGTATCATGAAATACACTTCAAGCTAATGTACCCAGTTATCTTGTCTTTTATCATTTACCTCTCCATCATACATAGGCATATAAAACTTTATGTCAAGTATCAAAAATGGAGTTTTACCATGTCCCTTTGGAGAATGTGGAGGTGCTTGTGAAGGGGTTGTTGTGGAAGATGAAGATGGTGAAGATGGTGGAGGTGAAGAGAATGGTGGTATCAAAGGTGGTTTGTCACCATTCCCTTTTGGAGGCTTGTCCTCATCTCCTCCTTTTCCTCCTAAAGAACCCTCTCCCTTTGGAGGTTTGGAGCTCTCACCTTGCAATTTTGTGTTTCTCTCTTCATAGAGAAATTTCACCATTTGGGTCACATCAAAGAATGATTTTCTGAAAGCCTTCTCATCTTCTGAAATATTATCAGGCCCTTCTTCATGTGACATGCTTACTAAAGCTTCAGGTACAATTTGAGGTGATATTTGTGGTGGAGATTGTGGCAAATGTGCTCTCCTTGTCCTTATTCCAACTTGAGGACCTGCAACAACAAGCTTTCCTTCTCCTCTCTTGAGATTCAACCTTGTAAGCATTAGAAACAATTGCAAACAAATTAAACCCTCACAGCAACAAAGAACCTAAGCTTTGATACCAAATTGATATGTATATGAAACTGCTTGAGGTTTATATAAATTGCAAGAGATAAAATTTAAGTTTTAAGTTTCTTATGTCAATTCATAAACACTTAAACATGAATTAAAACTTCAGAATTTGCAGAATAATGTAGACAATATCACCATAACAACAAACACAAAACAACACGTGATGAAGGAGTTCACCCCTCCTGGGCTACGTCTCCTGGTCCAGCTTCCAATGGTTGGGCCTATATCAGTATGCTCATAAAAATAGTGATTACATCAAGTTACAATGCTCAAATGGATTCAATAATAGCTCCAATGGCTTCAGGACTACTAAAATCCCCTGTCTAGCCTCTTTCTACTCCCAAAAAGACCAAAAACTGAAAACAATATCATCTCTCCATGTTTTTCTACTATTTGTTCTACAAATTGCACCTATCTGCAAACCATCCTACAAATTCGCCCCAAAAATTGCTAACGGAGTGCCAATATAGCTAACCACCAATGCATTTTGTGGGATACTTAATTCGTCCAATAACACCTATGGACCAAATATTTGACCCCCTCATAAGTCTCACGCTCCTGGTTTTATTGTGGCCACATGGCCTTGGGCTAGCCCCCTTCCTTTGTTTGGCACTTGGTTCTCAGTGGAGTTTATATGGCTCTATGGTCTGTGACCTTGGGCTAGGCTAGGCCCTAGACCTCGGCCCCCCGCTAGCATTCCTGTGGTGCAGGGGTGGCTAGGGGCTAGGGCTTAGCCTGCCCCCCTCCCCCCCCAAATGCGCATTATATTAAAACATAAATATAATTTTGTTGCAAGCCATAACAAGACTCATGATGTGGCATGTTGGTGAGGGTCATGGTTAGTTTGAAGTAGGTCACAGTTTTGAACCCTGCAGGGTGTAATTCAGCCTTAACAAAATTTTGGTGGTCACCAATGTGCCACATGGCAACCTCTCGTTGGGCCACGTGGTAGCCTATGGTTGGTCCACCTCAACCAATCAACCTCGACCATTTTGCAGCCCGTAGAAACATTCCAAGTGTCACGCTAAGATTAATCCATGGAGCCTAGTCAACTTGGAAAGTTAGCAGGCCCAGTCAGTTATATGGATTGCTGATTGGGCAGCCCTGCACACTTCCTTTTTTAAAATTTAGTTTTTTCCAAAAAATATCAGAACACATTTCTGGGAGCATATAGTGTTCATTTTGAATGAAACGAATTGTGTTGGACTTAGGTCACCAAGATCTATCCATTCGTTCCATTTTTTAGCCATTCCGACAACTTTGAAATTTGAGCATATTTTATGTCCACCGAATCACTACTCCATTTTGAGCCACTTGTTTTGTGACCTCTCTACATGTCAATTTTGTCTTCCTTGTTTTTCAAGTTGCAGACCTGCACCATATCATTTCTATATTTTTTAGATTCTACACCTGCACCACTCTAATAAGCTCAATCAATTTTTCTATGCTCGATTCTCTTGTTCTGACTCCTCTCTCAAATGAATGTCCGACTTTTGTGCATGTCAGCTCTATCTACAATCCTAAAATAGAAAAAAGAAAGGGAAACTCTCCTCTTAATCTATGTGAAGCTTTGGGAAGCCAACAAGAAATAATTGTATGAGTGGAGCTCTGGCTCATCATATGGAGGATCGAACTCTTGCACGGGAGGAGGATTTGAGGAGCTAAAAGGGAAGATTCAATTCAACTTTGTTACGCTTCAGATAACCCTCCTTGTGATGTGAATTAAATGTTACTTCTTATGTTGGTGACTCTGTCCACTGTGCGCTTGTTCTTGTATCTTTGTTTCCACTGTTGGACGCACTCAACCAAGGGAATGGACAGATTTGTGTTTTCTCCAATGTTTGCATATTTTTTTCTAGCCTCGAATGTATCTCTCTCCTCTGCAAGCGTTGTAACAAAAAAATGCTCAGAATTTGTTGAAATCCTCAGCTCTTCATAACTGAAACTGCTTATGCACTTGACTCTACCTTCTTGTCCAACTATTTAACTTTTTTCAATACAATCAATTGTCTTGTGGCTCAAACCACACAATATATGACTCCACCCACACTTAGAGACCAATAGAATTTTGTGTTCCATTGCATAAGTTCCATAGTTTTTAATGTTCAGCTCTCATCCCCCAGCATACATCTCTCCTCTTGTCATGGCTCCAATGAGTTTAGAGAGTCTGGTAGGGATTTAATCTGCTTACACATTTGAGTTTGGCATTTGTCTAATTTTTAGGAACCATGGAGCTTTCACCTTTGACTTTGTTATGAAATATGATAGAATGCATTAAGGATTAAAGGGTGTTCTTTGGAATCGATAACAACATTTTTCATGGTCAATCCATCAGTTATTTGAGGCTTTATCTAAAATTTCATCAACCCACGAACTGCCACCATTCTCGAAATACTCCTCAACTGAGAAGTTCCCAACAACATCTATGTCATGAAAGTCGAATCTTACACGAGAAAGATCAAAGTTGCGAAAGGGGATCCCATTGCAACATGTGCATTTGATGTGCTATTGTATTTTACAACTAACAATTTGATTGCATTTGTGTTGAATGTGATGTGATGTGTTTAGAACCTGAAGTTGTAGTTCATTAAGAGAGCAATGCATTTTTTTCTCGTGTTTGCTAAAAGTTTTTGTTGTGGAGATAGAAATGTGGAATAGTGTTGATGGAATAGGACAAATAAAACACATCCATTCCATTTAAATTACCCTCTTCCTTTCGATGTGGATACTTTAGGGCACTTAGAGCTGAGAGAGATAAATTAAGGCTTTGTTCATATCGTTAAAGATTTAAAAAGAATTCCTAGAGATGAGGAGCAAAAGTCTTGTGTTTATTAGTAATATATGAGAAATGTATCCTCCCAACATTTAAATTGTTTTTTTTGTTTCTTGGAAATTCATCTATATTGTAGAATTTGACAAGCTAAAGGCTCATTGTTTACCAATCAAAGGATTCAAAGTATTATTAACCCACTACTTTTGTTTGGAATAGTTTCACACTGAAGCAATTAGTTTTTCTTTTGATATAAAGATGTATATGTCTATAGAAATGATTGATGAGAGATGCATTGAGTGGAGAAAAATAATTGTGATGCACCAGTGACCCCAGAGTTTGAAATCATTGTCTCAAAGTAAAGTTTTCAATCTGCAAGAAGCAATGGTGTATTTTCAGTAAAAAGCTAATACTTTTCATTTATTGAGCCTTTTATAGCTTCCACTAGAGTCTTTACTTTTGTTGAGACAATGGAGAGACATGATGATTTTTTAGAGTTATTAAGCACTTTAATCATGTCCACAGTTGTAGACACATTCAAAATGAGCAAAACCACTCTTGTTGACATTCAAACATGTCAACAAGATGCTCAAGAAAAGGTCAAGTTTCTACAACTCAAATCTCAATTCCAACAAGAAAAGCTACAATATAATAGAAATTGTAATCATTTTGAACCTATTTTTGTTCATAACATTGAAATAGATACCCATCACCAGCTAGCTAGTGATCAAGTTAGTAAGGTTGAGGTTGATCCACATCAAGTGCCAATTTCAAGAACATATATGCATGAAAATGTTCATGTTCAACATGCACTTCCCAAGCCTATCATCAGACCCTGGGAAGAGATTATAAACAACATGAATAAAATATGTCTTGGATATGTTAAAGGAGGTTTCTCTTCACACTCTATATTACTCCAATCCCATCTAGTTTCATAGTGTTGGATTTCTATAAGAGGGTTCATATTCACCTGGTGCAAATCTCTCTCCTTCAAAAATTGCCAACATTGTGAAAGGGTTGGCCATATGAAATATCATTGTTTTGATCTTCACCCATGCAAGCATTGTGGTCAAAACACTCATTCTTCAAACAGATGCTTCAAAAACAAGCCTCCTGCAAGAACAAATATTGATTTTGGATGGATCGCTTCTTGGAAATGGGCTTCAAAATCCAAGAATATATTTAAAGCATACCACAAATTTTGTTCTCAAATATTGAAAAGTCTTGCAGTTGAGATCTCTTCATCTTCTCACCTTGTATCTAATGGGGGGGAATTGATGGTCATCTAAAATTTTCAAAGATAAATCAAGAGAGCATGAGCCACAACCTAAAACTCTTTCCTGAGCCTAAAGCCATAGGAAGCCATACCCAGATTCAGAGTTGTATCTAGAGACAGAGAAGCCCCTAAGCATGCCTTTGGTTGGTGGCCTTCCTTAAACCACTGCAAGTTGTAAACCTCCATTTTTTCTAGGTTGAATGTCTCCTTCTTCAAAGCATTATGGATCACTTCCTCTATCAGAAGGCTTTAGTTTGTTGCCAAATTTGGAAGAATTCTAGGAATCACACTAAGCATTCCTTTGGTTGGTAGCCTTCCTTAAACCACCACAAGGTGAATACCTCCCATTTTTTCTAGGTTGAAGGTCTCCCTCTTCAAAGCATTAGGGAGTCTTCCTCTAATATAATATTTCAACATCTTGCCAGATTTGAAAGAGTTCCAAGAATTGAACTAAGCATTCCAATGTTGGTGGTCATCCTTAAACCAACGTTGGTTGAAACCTCGAGTTCTCCCAGCTTATGCCATCTTTTCATAGAGCACATCCAAAGATTGGTTGTCACTTTTGTATTACAACTCTCTTCTTGGACTTGTAAATACCCCTTCAGATTAGGGGGGGAATGTTGGACACCTAATCCATTAAGGGTTATGGTGTGGAAGTTGAACAGTCAAAGGGAGTCTAAGAGACCTTGGAATATTAATCCAATGGTCATATCAATGTATTATAGATGTACATCAATGTGAATAATAAATGCAATTCATGTTTTATCTTTCATATCATGTTTTCTCCATGTATATATATAGCATTTAATATATAACTATATAACTATATATTTAAGTTCATGTTTCAACAATGTGTCATCGATAGATACATTAAATCCATCATGAAAAGTGCATTTGATCTAGTGAATAAAACATCTAATCTCTTTTCTAATTTGTACCATATTGTTTCATTATATAGTGTGTTGTACAAGAAACATTATCTTCAGATGCTTGCACCTAGTACATGTCATGTGTCAAAGTCAAACATTAAGAACTTAAAGTCTATTATAGTATTTGGTTGGCGTGAAATTTTCTTATTTTTGTAAATAGGTTTATTTTGATTTTTTACATATATATTTACATATTTATGTGTTATAAATAAAATGCATTATTTAGAAACAAAAAAAGCTTGAGGGCATATTTGATCCCTTCTTTCGATTGTCTTTACATGGAACTCAGTGTACTTTGTTTGATAAATTATCAAAAAATGAACTTTGTAGTTTAGGACTTCAGGCTAGATTATTTTGCTTGACTTTAGAAATGGTTTTTTTCAACTTTTTTTTCTTGGATTAGTTTATATGTATTATATGTAATATGTTGAGGCATCCCATATATGCCCCCCAACTGCAGGCCATCGTAGTGCGAGAGGTTATTTTATACGTGGTCAGGCTCATGATAGGTCATGTAGCCTACAAAGAGTTCATGTTCCCCTCGTAGATCCTACCTCTAACACCACTCAGGGTGTCATAGGCAGTTTTTTTGCCTCTATTGATGACCATGCTACATCTAGGGGACCTTCTTTTCCCATTTTAGGTACACCTATTTCATTTTTAAATCCTCTTTAAAATTTATGTATTTATGTCTTGAAATTTTCTTTAATTTTTAAATTGTCTTCAGCTGATGTATTTGAATTTAATGTATATGTTATTATGATTCTAGTTTGTTTATTATATATATGTTAAATTATGTTTATGATTTATAGGTCCTTAGTAGGCCGAAGTTGAGGATCAGAGTGCAACATCAATCCTTCCATGGGATGATGCTACAACTCATGTCACATTATAGGATGTTACGACCCATCATACACAGATCATACCAAATATAGAGAAGATCCATGTCAATTCACTGACTCATCTTGCATTGTCTTTGATACTAGATAGCATCGCTAATTTGATCAAGACATACCGGAGGTCAGGCCCATATAGCCACATATTACAGTTCATACAAAGGATCGAGAGGCATGAGGTTAGAGACCCAGATTTTTGGGAGGTGGTGAAAGAGGCCACCAAGGAGATTGATGTTCATGGGGAGTTTTTTGACATCCCTCTATATCTCCCTGCTAGACATAAATATTTGATTCCATAGAAATATTTTAGTAATGTTCATGCAGCCCCTTTCGTGTATGATAGATTCATTGGAGCTTGGGGCTAGTTCCCCCACTATGACCAAGTCGTATGATGCAAGAAAGTGTTCCCTCTGTGGACAAAGGCAACCCCTCTAGTCCTAGAGTGAGTCTAGTCACAGCAAAGACAGATCAACAATTGATTTCCTTAAATAGTCATCGTTGGAGGCCTACCTCAACCGGTGGTCAATGAAGTTCTTTCGCATTGCTCCAACTTCCGCTTCCTTCTCCTCAACAAATGATTAACCTGAAACAACACAAAGGAAAAACAACAAAGTGTGTAACCAGGAAACAACAATGATCTATTTACTCATAAAGGCAAGAAGTCATGAGCTATCAAGTAAATTACGTACAAGACATAGGAAAACATCATTGTTTGTATTAATAATGAATCAAGAGAAAACTTACAACCAAGTCTTGACATTGCAAGCCTTCTGAGAGGGTCCAGCCAGTATGTTTCTCAAGCATTCACACTTCAAGGATGAATCTTCCTACATACAATGTCTCTCTCTTTCACTCATAAGCATTAACACAAAGTTAAGGGCACTCCACAACCTTCCACAAGCTATCAACAATCCCACACTTGTCACACCCACACTAGCTATCTATCAAACTCCAAAGCACTAGTAGCACTACCCAACCAAAATAACTACCAAAACTAGTAACTAGCTGATCATAACAATGGTGAGTGATTTTATAGGAGGAGGAGCTTCCATGAAATGAGGGAGACAGAGCTTATCCTCAAGGGAGGTTGCACAAGAGGCGGAACCACCATCCCAGAGGAAGAAAGGTGACCCAAACTAACCCAACAACCAGCTCTAGAAACATCCAGAAAGGCGACCCAAATCTGGATCGTCGTGAGTCATGAACTAAGGGCTAGCGATGACATCGAAATGATATAGTGCATGACAAATAACTGTCATGGATTTTAATGGTTTACTAGCGACGATGTAGAAACTTAGTCAAAAAGGGTCAATCTTCAGCATTAGAGAGCATTTGCTTAATATTCTTACATCAGTGGGAAGATATGAACATGTTTATTTGACACATGACATAGCAGAGGGACTGAGATGAGGACAGTGACAAATTAATGTGTAACAAATGCCCCCTAAAGCGTGAAGCCCGAGAGAGTGGGAGGGGTGAAATGCTTTACGAAACTATCTGAACTGGGACACCACCTTGAAGATCCTACAGGCACAAGTACAACTGATATCTGTGATAGTGAAATACATATAGTCAAGGCATGGGCGCAGTCATCCATAAGACATATGAAACTTTGGTATGGACACAGCCATCCAGTCGATAATACCATAATAATGAAAAAGGTATGGTTGCAGCCATCCATGAAGACTCAGGCATGGTCATAAGCATCCATCAAGGAGTCACATATGTAATCACGAACCAATGCATGTAACCCAAACATATGCAATCTCAGTTCGGGGTCTTGAAACCCAACCGATCAAAGTAAAAATCCTATCATGTGAACAAATGTGTTGGAGTCGAATGTGATAGAAAGTCGCTTGATTACCAGTCAATGATGTAAACCATTAACAAGTGCGAGAAAAACCACCAATAATGTCAATGGTTCTCAAGGTACTATCTAGTACAATCCACTAAGTGTGAAAAAGGATCTGAAGTCGAACACCCGTGGAATCACCCAATCGAATACCAATGAGGAAAGTCTGTCATCAGACGTGAAGAACTTGCTATTGAGGCATGCAAGTTCCAAGGTACCGAAAGGGATCTCTAGATCAATCTCCTGGATAAGGAGCTGGCGTCAACAAGAGACAATCCATCGTAGGAGGGCCATGATGTTTCCCTCATCCACGACACGAGATAAGGAACAAGTGGTAGATGGTGAAACAGAATATCAGACGAGGAGGTAAGGGTGTAAACTGCAGAAAGATTATACTCTTGAACATAATGATGACACAACTCCGAAATGGGCAGCATTTTGATACCAAGGGATCAGAGGCTTGATGGAAGCAACATGGATCAGATGGAATGAGGTAAAATGACAACCCAGACCTACGAAAGGCCAAATGACTATGTATGGATATCCCAACCCGGCAAGAAGCAAAAAGTGTCGATGTTCAAGAGTGACTAGCTGCCATAGATAACCAATGATGACTTCCAAATTTTTCCCCCACCATTGCTAGCAAGTACCCCAATTATTTTTGAAAACAAGCTTGAAGGGGATAGCATATGCTTGTAATATAAGTTTGACCTTCGGTCGAATCCAGCCTAGTAATAGTTTAACGAGCCCTAGGGAGGAGAAGCTCAAGTCTCGTCATGGTGACGAGTCCAATGTCATCAAGGTTTAACGAGTCTGACATAGGTAAAAATCGAAGTCTTTTTCATGTTTAGAGAGCTTGAAAAAGACACAGAAAAGAAAACTCCAGGGGGTCCTTTTTCGTAGATTTGTGTCCCTCGAGTCTGAAAAAGTATAAAATAATACTCAAGAGAACCGATTGACCATTACGATCAAGGAGTAATTTTCATAATTAGTGACCTCGATCCAAAAGAGTAGAAAAGAGATTGAAGACATGTCGTTTCATAACCAATATCGAACTCAAAACGACAAAAGTCTGGTGATCTTTTCACATTTATACGGTTGGAAAAGAGCTCAAACTGGACCGCCTCTTATTCTGTTTAACGATTCAAAAAGGAAAAACTTGGCAATCTTTTCATATTTTACGAGTCAGAAAAGACATTAAAGGGGACTCATCCTAGAGGAACGAGTGGTATAAAGGTAGCAACTGGTTCCAGTAATGGTAGAACTACTCAAAACATGTAATGGTCAAGAGGCTGGCTAATAAAACCACTCATCACTGCGGTTCCTCAGGAAAGGAAAAACAACCAAGTGAAAGCATATGATCGGCCAAAGAGATGGTGGTGATGAAATGAAACAACCAAGGCTCATCTAGCAGAAATTAGCGGATAAAAATGGCAATCACGAGATGTAAAGCAAGTATGGGTTCATTTTTACACAAGATTGAACCATGGAGAACTCTGCTTGGATTTGATTTCATGTTTACAAAAGCTTGAAACAAAAAACTATGCTTGTTATAAGTTCACATGCCCCCAGCATAATGACTAAAATCGAGGTACATGCCCCCCAAGCTTCATTGCATTCAAAGAGGTGGATGGAATGAAGGTTCACTTTCAAGATCTTGGAAAGACTCGACTTGGATTTTACGATATCTTAATCAAAGACTCGATTTGGAAAAGGGAGGTGTTTCATTTTTTAATGAGGTTGACACAGTAAAAGAACTATCCTCGTAATCCTTGTTTCATTTCTTTTAACGAGGTTGACACAAGATCAAGAACTTTCCTCAAGACTCCTTATTTCATTTTTTAATGAGGTCGTCACAAAATCAGAACGATCCTCCAGACACTCGGTTTCATTTTTTAAGGAGGTTTACACAAGAACAAACTATCCTCGGACATCTATTCATGGGCCAAATGAGAACATGGCTCCCAAGAAGTCTTCAATAGATGGAAGAAATGCACTCTGGGAGGAACATATGTCATGAGGCACAAATGACAGATTGGGTTCCAATGCCCTTAGTACATGATGTACAAGACCATCTGCATGATCATCAGCAGAAGCGGAAATGGAATGGGTAGCCACATAATTGACGTGCGGCTGGGAAGGTACTGCTTGTGAGCAAGAACCGATAGGGGATGACAGCTGCACAGGAGGCACCGGGGTACTAAAGAACGATAATTGATCGATGGTCACCATTCTTCCATCGTGTGGAAAACAGACCACACGGAAAAGTGAAGAGACAAGGGCCCCCATGGCGTAAACATAGTCACAGCCAAAGAGAAGACTGAACTCTAAAGCACCTTGGACAACCATTACGTCTATATAGACGGTTTTTCCTCCCAAAGTAACAGAAAACTTTGAAAGGATCCCTAAAGGTCAGCTGGTTCCTCCGTCAAACGCCAACAGATTCTGCGCGACCGGCACAAGCTGCGGGGAACCCAAAGCTTGCAAATTAGTGAAAGGCATGAGGCTAACCGATGCACCCTCTTCCAAGACAGTGCCAAGTACTGCCTTGTCATAGGCATGTACGGTAATCTGGAAAGGCACATAGGATGGAAGGCGAAATGCAGTCAAATGACTCCCGTCGAAGGAAATGACTGAACTACTTGATGGGGGTATCATATGATTGCCCCCATGCTCTATAGGAATTGAAGAAGGACGCTCTTGATCAGCAGGGATAGGAGGGTCATTCTCGAACTCGGGAGAATCTGACGATACGAGAAGAACATGAGCAGTGTGATCATGACGCTCTTCCGAAATAGAGTGATCAACGTGCGGTGAATCCAAGTCAACACCCTCTCCGACCAATGGTCAGTCTGGAATAGGCTTAGCACAGCCAGGTTCGAAAAGAGGAGGACAGATAAGAGAAGAATCTAAGTTAATCTCTTTGTCAACCGGGAGAGGATCTGAAGAGAGGCTCTGATAACCAACAGGAAGTAGAGGTGAAGAAGCTGTAAGACTTGCCAAAACAGCTGAAGCTTTATCCATGAGCGGACAAAGGTGAAGGGGATGGTTGCATTCACACAGCCTATAGGAGAATCGAATCTTCCCTTCCCAGTTGATAGGATAGTATCATCATGAGCTTCAGAGGATGATGAGGGACGAGCTAGATCGTGAGACCATACTTCTAATATCCTCGGAATAGCAGGATAGTCACGAAGAAGATGGTCATCCTTGCACAATTTACAAGGAAACTTAACCTTCCCCAGAGGAGAAGAGGGTAGCACAACCTGAGATGTACTCGGAGCAATAGTTGCATAGGTGGCCTCGTGTTTATCATACTTCTTCTTCTTCTTCATCATCTTCTTCTTCTTCTTAGTCTCCTGGTCACTAGATGTGAAACTTTCACCAGGTGAAGGAGGAGATGAAGGTGAAGAAACAAGGAAAGAAGGCGCAGGCTCAACCTTGGAATCAACATGTCGTGGTTCAGATGAAGTAGATGGTGGAATAGGAGTCATGATGCTCGGGACCACCGAGGTTGAAAATAACCAAAAGGGCAGACCAATGGTTAGCCCAAGTAAGGACAATGTTGCCATATATGGAGCACCGGCATTTCCAAAAGGCATAAACGGACCTGGATTCCCATCTGGGGGAACACCTTGGCCGATAGACTCGGGGGAGGTTGCCATCAAGAACAAGCCTGAAAAACACTCTTTTTACAACCAATAAATCGAATTGTTACTAGGAATATTTCGTGGGCAGTAAATTTTATGACGCAGGAACAAAACTTGACCTTTTCATGTTTCAAGAGTCGAGAAAAGGACGAAAAGGTGACTCTATCT
This sequence comes from Pinus taeda, assembly GCA_000404065.3. Lineage (NCBI taxonomy): Eukaryota > Viridiplantae > Streptophyta > Pinopsida > Pinales > Pinaceae > Pinus > Pinus taeda. The sequence continues at coordinate 43,222 of APFE031601396.1, read as the reverse complement.
CTTTCAAGGTTTAATGAGCCTAAAAGGATAAGTGCTCAAATGGACCTTTTCTTTTAAGGAGTATGAAAAGGAACGAAAGTGACTACTTTGGAGAACTAGGCAAAAGGTTTACCAAACAACCCGTAAAATTGCATATACACCTTGGCAATCATATGAAAACCAAGGACTTTCTGTACGGGAGTCAATCTTCCCAAAAGTTGTGTTTGATGTGTTACGGTTTGCAAGGCGGCAGACACGACTTCCTAAGGATATAGGATTATAACCTAGTGGGGTCTCCCAAGATATACTCAATGGTACTGGGAGCGCAAGTCCATGCTAGCAGCTATTGGGTCACAGAAGGAGGAATCGCCCAACCTTAAGTGAAAGCAATAGTGACTAGGTTTAACGACATTGGAGCACGTCTCTACCCTAGACCTCTAAATAATGTGTGTTATGTTCCAATTCATTGTTAGGTTCATTTAGTTCATTTTAGGTTTGATCTTGAATTATGTTTCAATTTCCAGGCCTTACTGTATGTATATTAAAACCTAGGATGCAGCTAGAATGAATAAAGCATCTTTCACTTCGATGAACACCTACTTACATAAAGGTAGAGAGTTCATTCCCAAACCAAGACAAAACCAATACCAGCAAATGTAATCACTAAGAAACATAATGCATCAATACACTAATCTCACAATGCATCGATACTACTTGAAATATTTAGAGTTCTCTTTTCAATTTCTCAAATATGAAAATTTGAAATGCACATATACTTTCACTTTCGTATATCAAATGAATGCAATCCCTTAATTTTTTTTGTTTTGAATCTAAAGAGACAAACAAGCAAGTGTGAACTAATTGATCCAAACAATTGTGATCTATGCTTGGTAGTGAAGAAATGAAATCAATATCAAAAATTGGTTCAATAATCGACAGTAAAAATCAACCAACAAAAACAAACAATGGAAAAGCTTCAAGCAAATCAATAAGATGGTTGCGAAGAAACCTTGGATAGACAAGCAACCCAAGCAAATGTTTTGAAACGCTTAAGAGAGCTAGGTCATAGGGTCTAAAAACACAAGATTCAATGAAATGAAATCAAAGAGATCGTTCCTTAACCAAAAGCAATCAAAACAGCGAATGAGAGACAAGAAACAATAGGGGATAAACAAGATTGATGGATTCAGGAGGTAAAGTTGTAAAAACAACTTTACAGGAATCGTCGTGGGTGTTAAATAGACAACTAGAGACTAGCCGCTGGTATTACACTGACAACTAGAGACTAGTCGCTAGTGTTACATTGACAACTAGAGCCCAATTGCTAAAGTACACCTGTTTTCAGCAATGGTCTGATTTCAAGAGTCGTTGCGGGAATTAAACAAAAAACACGAGACAAAAGCCAAATAGTCATGGGTACAAAGCTAGAACATCAGCGATGGCGTCGCGACTGTTAGGCTATCTTTAGCGATGATCTTAAAAACAATGAAAATGAATAAAAAAAATCCCAAACAAAGACCAGACTATGCTTAAAGACAGTAAAGGGATTACCCAGATTGACCCAGGTAACCTCAAAGCCTGATGGTTTAACCGCAAAAATCAAGAGAAACCAACTCAAAATCAAGCAAAAGCAAACAAGAGAATAACATAGGATGGACTCCCCAACAGAGTCGCCAACTTGTGATGTAGGAAAGTGTTCCCTCTGCGACAGAGGCAACCCCTCTAACCCTAGAGTGGGTCTAGTCAAAGCAATGACAAATCAACAATTGATTTCCTTAAACAGTCATCGTTGGAGGCTTGCGTCAACCGGTGGTCGATGAAGTTCTATTGCATTTCTCTAGCTTCCGCTTCCTTCTCCTCAATGAGTGATTAACCTGAAACAACACAAAGGAAAAACAACAAAGCGCATAACCGGGAAACAACAATGATCTATTTACTCATAAAGTCAAGAAGTCATGAGCTATCAAGTAAATTACAAACAAGACATAGGAAAACATCATTGATTGTATTAATAATGAATCAAGAGAAATCTTACAACCAAGTCTTGATGTTGCAAGCCTTCTCAAAGGGTCCAGCCAGTGTGTTTCTCAAGCATTCACTCTTCAAGGATGAATCTCCCAACATACAATGTCTCTCTCTTTCACTCATAAGCTTTAACACAAAGTTAAGGGCACTCCAAAACCTTCCACAAGCTATCAACAATCCCACACTTGTCACACCCACACCAGCTATCTATCAAACTCCAAAGCACTAGCAGCACTGCCCAACCAAAAGAACTACCAAAGCTAGTAACTAGCTGATCATAACAATGGTGAGTGATTTTATTGGAGGAGAAGCCTCCATGAAATGAGGGAGAGGGAGCTTATCCTCAAGGGAGGTTGCACAAGAGGCGGAACCACCATCCCAGAGGAGGAAAGGTGACCCAAACTAACCCAACAACCAGCTCTAGAAACATCTATAAGGCCGACTATTTGAATAATAAGCTCTAACCCAACAACCAGCTCTAGAAAAATCAAGCAAAAGCAAACAAGAGAATAACATAGGATGGACTCCCCAACAGAGTCGCCAACTTGTGATGTAGGAAAGTGTTCCCTCTGCGACAGAGGCAACCCCTCTAACCCTAGAGTGGGTCTAGTCAAAGCAATGACAAATCAACAATTGATTTCCTTAAACAGTCATCGTTGGAGGCTTGCGTCAACCGGTGGTCGATGAAGTTCTATTGCATTTCTCTAGCTTCCGCTTCCTTCTCCTCAATGAGTGATTAACCTGAAACAACACAAAGGAAAAACAACAAAGCGCATAACCGGGAAACAACAATGATCTATTTACTCATAAAGTCAAGAAGTCATGAGCTATCAAGTAAATTACAAACAAGACATAGGAAAACATCATTGATTGTATTAATAATGAATCAAGAGAAATCTTACAACCAAGTCTTGATGTTGCAAGCCTTCTCAAAGGGTCCAGCCAGTGTGTTTCTCAAGCATTCACTCTTCAAGGATGAATCTCCCAACATACAATGTCTCTCTCTTTCACTCATAAGCTTTAACACAAAGTTAAGGGCACTCCAAAACCTTCCACAAGCTATCAACAATCCCACACTTGTCACACCCACACCAGCTATCTATCAAACTCCAAAGCACTAGCAGCACTGCCCAACCAAAAGAACTACCAAAGCTAGTAACTAGCTGATCATAACAATGGTGAGTGATTTTATTGGAGGAGAAGCCTCCATGAAATGAGGGAGAGGGAGCTTATCCTCAAGGGAGGTTGCACAAGAGGCGGAACCACCATCCCAGAGGAGGAAAGGTGACCCAAACTAACCCAACAACCAGCTCTAGAAACATCTATAAGGCCGACTATTTGAACTAATTCACCAAATCTGGATCGTCGCGGGTCATGAACTATGGGCTAGCGACGACGTCGCAACGATACAGTGCATGATAGAGAACCGTCATGGATTTTAATGGTTTACTAGTGATGATGTAGAAAAATAGTCAAAAAGGGTCAATCTTCAGCATTAGAGAGCATTTGCTTAATCTTCTTACATCAGTGGGAAGATATGAACATGTTTATTTGACACATGACACAGCAGAGGGACTAAGATGAGCACAGTGACAAATTACTTTGTAACAAGTTGCCATTTATTTTTCCAATCATTTATATGAAAATTTCATGTTACATATGAGGTTAGATTAAACTGATATTGGATCTCATTATTATGTATCTGACTTAGGAAGTACCTATGAGCATGAGGGGCTCTTAGGGACCCTAGGAATGTACCACCACCTCTTATATTCTTTCCATTACCATCTCGGAGCTTGGTATTACTAATAGAGCTAGAGGATTTGTCACATCTTTGTGATGATATGCAAGAGACTATTACAAACAAATGCAATTGTTAATTGCTAGTGCATGTGTTGCATTGGATTGAGATATTTAGAGACCACCACCATTACCTTGTGACCCACCAGTGCCCTTATATGATGATTCATTTCTCGCGATTTTACCCTTTCACTAGCTTTTTGCATATGCTTGTATGTATCGTGATGTCATTCATGATACTTTGAGGGTGCATGACCTGTGTGACACAAATGATATATATATATATATATGAAACTTTTAACTCTTATTGTAAAATTATGCATAATTATTTATATTAAAATTTCTAGTTCATATTAGATTGCATATTTATATTAATAAGTTCATGATAACATGTAGACACATTCAAGCTACATGGATGAGTTTATGAGGTCATCTAAGGGGGCAGTTGATCATCCAGGCCATCCTTGACCAGAGCATGTTTCCATGGATTCTCCTCCACCTTATATGTTCACTAATCTGGAGGATATTCACTATGTACAACCACATGAAAAACAGTTGAGGTGAACTTTTTTATTCCTAAGATTTCAACATTTACTCTTTTCAAGTTACACATATATGCTAATTAATTTGTAGACTAACTATAATTTGTCATTGCCATTGTGTACACGGGCCCATATGCAGAGTGTCGTTGATGCCACTGTTATGTGGAGACATGAGTGGGATGTTGGGTTTAGAGGCACTGGTGATGTGGTTCCATCGATGCAGGCCTTAGTCATCGAGCCACATGCAGGGGAGCACCAAACCTAGATTCATGATCAGACCCCCATACTATCTAACTTGTATTTAGCTCAACTAAGGTCAGTAGATTCATGTATATGTAATTAAAAATGTGGTTCAATATCATTTATTTCCATATTTTTTATTTTGTACAAATAATGATCTAATTAGTTTGAATTTGAATGTGTTATATTGTAGTACCAACTTATGGACACTTACTTTACACGACATAACTCACATAGGAGCGTTGGTGGTACTTAGAGTGTCATAGTTTGTATATTTTCAAGCTCATCTCATAGGGCATATTCATGTGTGTGATACAAAATTTGTATATTTTCATACATGGGCAATTTATGGATGTACATCATGGACATTATTTTAGTTTATGGATGCTTATTATTTCAGATTATGGATGTTTGTGTGATATTTGTAATTTGTATATATTTTCGTATGGATAGTTTATTGATACACGTATTCATTATTTTAGTTTATTGATTTTTATTAATCACGTTTATGGGCCTGTTAAAATTATTTTGCTAATTAAATAATTTTATATATACTATAGTTTTTATTAGTAAAATATATGTTCAATTTTGGCTTCCAATTTCATAGACTAAGAAAATAAGTACAATCTTAAGTTATGATGCAAGTCAATTTGATACTTAAAATGAACTAAAATATATCATGTATCAATTTAATATTGAACATGGAAAGAATTACAATCATGCTTTATATTGGCTCGTAGAAAGTTTCTTTTAGTGCAATCAACATTTATGTTATTACAATTCAATTTTAAAAATAAATTATTTAAATTATAAAGTTGTATGTGTGTGAAAATTTTTGTGACTCACCCATATACCATTGCATGGTCAACTTTTTAAAGTATTTCATTCAATTTCTTATCTCAAGGTTCAATTAAAAAACACAAATATGATTGAAATAAGTTATATTCAATTTTGATATTAAAAGATGGCATGTAAACAACAAATAGGTTTTATTCAACATTATTTATTTTGACATTATCTACTTGTAGAGCTTAGTCATAACATGATATAAGTCAATCATATTGAAATTTAATATATAGGTCAAACAACAATATATGACAACATTTCTATAATTTTATATAATGTTATCAAATTTCCTAAATTTACAAGTAGTTATCCAAGTAATTCAATCAATTCCTTATGATGAAATAAGTTTTATGCAATTTTTAAAAACTCAAATGTGATTGAAATAAGTTATATATTCAATTTTAAAAGATGTGGAGATGTAAAAGTTACAAATACAAGTTTTATTCGGTTTTATTTTGTTTGAGGTTATCTACAAAAGCTTAATCATAATGCACATCATCGATAATTGTTTTGTGCTTACATTGAAATCAATGCGCAATATTAAACTAATTACCTTGAAATTAATGTACACCGTATATCTAGTTACCTGGTTTTGTTAGAAAATTATATATTATGGAGCAATGGAACACATAAAATATTGCATAAATATAAACACAGAAAACGCATAAAACAAGAGAGACACAGATATACGTGGTTCACCCAGTTTGGGCTACGTCCACGAGAAACAACCAGTCCTCCTTTTAATATTATCCCAGCAAACTGAAGAGATACAACCTACAGTAGATCTGTTGTAATACCTCTTCGCTCTCAATCTCCTCCTCTTTCTCACTCAGAATATAGATCTACATAGACACAATACAATTCCCTCATATATAGTGAGGGGTTGCCTTCTAGGGAAAAAAAACCCTAAATTAAACATAACTTCTACCGTCAGATCTCCACCTAATGAACGACCCAGATTGACTAGAAATTACTATACTTTTGCAAGGCAATTTTACATCTATTCTTAGCTTCGAGAGCGCTGCCCCCGAAACCCCCCACCAGGGGGGCCTCCTCAAAGGTCACAGCTGCCCCCTCCTAGACCCCCCCTACAGCAAATATTTTACGGGAGACGACGCCCCATTTCGAACTGGGGTCCAATGTGGCAATACCTTTGAATATAGAATATAATCAAGCTCCACACCCAACAATCTCCCACTTGCAAACTAATTATAGCAACTCCACCGCTGCTTCATTTGCTGGACAATGACTTCTCTTTAGACCTGGTTGTTTCTCATCTTCTTCATCATACTTGAAGACCAATTGAAACTGAGCATATTCTCAGCTTCTCCCTGGTTACAAATTTTGTTAGCATATCTGTAGGATTTTGGTTAGTGTGTATATTTTCCAGCTTCAACTCTCCATCTTCCAACATTGATCGTATGAAATGGTACTTGAGATGTATGTGTTTAGTCCTAGAATGAAATGCTGAGTTCTTTGCAAGATGAATGGCACTTTGGCTATCACTGTATAATGTGCCCATATCATGCTCCTTACCCAATTCACCCATAAACCTTTGTAATCAAATCATTTCTTTACTAGCCTCTGTAGCAGCAACATACTCTACTTATGTTGTTGAAAGTGCAACAACACTTTGGATTTTTGAAACCCAATTGACAGTTGTTCCACCTACAATAAATACATATCCTGTAGTGCTCCTCATGTTATCTTTGTCACCTGCCATATCTGCATCAACATATCCCTGTAGAGAAATGTTTGAACCACCAAAACATAATGTTTGATTTGTGGTACCTTTCAAATATCTGAGAATCCATTTCACTGCCATCCAATGTTCCTTTCCTGGATTGTTCATGTACTTTCTTACAACTCCCACTGCATGTGCAATATCAGGCCTTGTATAGACAATTGCATACATTAAGATTCCAACTGCTAATGCATATGGAAATTTAGACATACATTCCTTGTCTTCTTGGGTCTTTGGGCACATTTCCTTACTAAGTTTAAAATGCCTATCAAAAGGTGTACTAACTGGTTTTTCATTGTGCATATTAAATCTTTCCAACACCCTTTGTATGTACTCATTCTGAGACAATGTTAGTTTGCGATTTTTCCTGTCTTTAGTTATTCTCATACCAAGGATTTGTTTTGCAGCTCCAAAATCCTTCATTGTAAATGAATTTGCCAATTTTCTTTTGGGAACATTTATTTCCTGCATGTTAGACCCTGCAACAAGCATGTCATCTACATACAATAACAATATAATATAGCTGCCATCATTTTGCTTTTTCAGATAAATACAATGATCAGAGTGACATCTAGTATAACCTTGTTCAGACATAAACTTGTCAAATTTTAGATACCACTGCCTTGGAGCCTGTTTTAAGCCATACAGGCTCTTCTTCAACATGCACACTAGTTTCTCCTTCCCTTTCACTTCATATCCTTGTGGCTACTGCATATATATCTCTTCCTCCAAATCCCCATGGAGAAAGGTTGTCTTTACATCTAACTGCTCAAGATGCAAATCTTTAGCTGCTACAAGACTTAAAATAGTTCTGATTGAAGTCATTTTAACAACAGGAGAAAATATTTCATCAAAATCAATACCTTTCTTCTGTGCAAACCCCTTCACCACAAGTCTAGCTTTGTACCTCTGTTTTCCTCCATCTTCCTTCAACCTATAAACCCATTTATTCTTCAATGTAGTTTTTCCTGCAGGCAACCTGACTAAGTCCCAAGTTTGGTTATGCATTAAGGAGTCCATCTCTTCTTCCATGGCTAGCTCCCACTTCTTCCTACTTTCAACCTGCATTGCTTCTTCATAACATTCTGGTTCACCAGAATCAGTCAACAATTAATAATATAATGAAGGAGAGTATCGTTCGGGGGGTCTACTTATCCTGGTAGATCTTCTAACACCACTTTCAGGTGTTTTGGGTGCCTATTGTTGTTGTGGTGGTTGTTGTTGTTGTGGTTGTTGATTATTATTATTTTCAGGCACCTTTATTTTTTCAATGATCTCATCAAGAACTGTGTATTCCTTGTTTTCTTTTCCCTGTTTCTTTTCCTGTTGCTGATTCTTATATAAGACCTTTTCATTGAATATTACAACTCTGCTCCTAATGATTTTGTGATTTTCATAATCATATAAGCGATAACCAAAATCATTAACACTATATCCAATAAAGGTACATTTCTTTGATTTTGCCTCAAGCTTTGTAATATTTTCTTTATTAATATGGACAAAGGCCTCACAACCAAAAGGCTTTAAAAAAGAGTAGTTTACCTTTTTACCTGTCCATGCTTCCTCTGGAACACCACCATCCAAGGAAATTGAAGGCCCTTTGTTTATTAGATAAACAGCAGTATCTACAGCATCTGCCCAAAATTGTAAAGGCAATCCTGCATGCAATCTCATGCACCTTGCACGCTCCATGATTGTTCTGTTCATCCTTTCTGACACACTATTTTCTTGTGGTGTTCTTGGAACTATCTTCTCTCTACGAATTCCATGCTCTGAACAGTACCTATCAAACTCGTTGCTACAATATTCGCCTCCATTGTCTAATCTGAGACACTTCAATTTCTTTCTTGTCTCAATATCAACCAAAGCTTTCCATTTCTTGAAAGTATCAAATACATCAGATTTATTCTTAATACAATAAATCCAAGTTTTTCTAGTTGCATCATCAATAAAAGTAACATAATAATGGGAGCCACCAAGAGATGATACCTGAGCAGGTCCCCATACATCTATATGCACAAACTCTATTTTTTCGCTCTTCTTTTCTTTCCCAACTTTGAGAAATCTGACTCTCTTTTGTTTTCCATAAATTCAATTCTCACATAAGTCCAAATCGACATTCTTCAAACCCAGAAACAAATTCCTTGAGTGAAGGATCTTCATCCCCTTCTCACTCATGTGTCCGAGCCTATGATGCCATAATGATACATCTTCTCCTTTGGAAGTTAAAGCATTAACAGAGTTAGAAATACCATTGCATAAATACAATGTACCAACCTTTTTTCCTTTTGCTATTACCAGGGCTCCTTTGGTGACCTTCCAAGCTTTATTTGTGAAAGTTGTCACACAACCTTCACCTCCTAATAGCCCTATTGAAATCAGATTTTTCTTCAGATCTAGAACATGCCTTTCCTCCTTTAGTAGCCATTGGTTTCCATTCCGCTGTTTTACAAGAACCTTACCCATTCTAACATTTTTACAAGGTTTATCATCACCCAAATGGACTTATCCAAAATATCCTTGAACATAGTCATGAAAGTATTTCTTATCAGGTGTGGCATGGAATGAGGCCCTTGAATCTACCACCCAGGAATTAGTAATATTTTCAAAAGAAAGAATCAAAGCATCTTGTAACACCTCACCTATCACATTTGCTTCATGATTGTTTTCTTGTTGTGCATATCCTTCTTTTCCCTTCCGAGATCTATAGTCTTTCTTTAGGTATCCTTTCTTTTCACATTTCCAGCAGACTATCCCCGATCTGGACTTGGATCTACCTTTCCTTGATTTACTGTGATATCCTGAGCTCTTTCCTCTTTCCATTTTTCTTCCTCTAGACTCTGCACTCAAATCATTACTCGATGTCTCACCAGATCTTTTCCATCGCATTTCCTCGCTAAGGATAGCACCAACAACATCATCAAACTTTAAAGTACTAGATCCAGAAACAGAGTTACTAATGGCCATTACTAAACCATTCCAACTTTCTGGCAATGAGGACAAGAATAACAAAGCTCTAACTTCATCATCAAAGTTTACCCCTACAGAACTTAACTGACTTGTAACAGTATTAAAATCATTTAAATGGTCCGCAACAGATCCACCTTCCGACATCTTCATATTAAATAAACGCTTCATATGAAATACCTTATTTGAGGCCAAGGTTTTCTCATATAGTTTCACCAATGCCTTAATCAAACCCTCCATCGTTGTTTCCTTCGAAATGTTGAAGGTGACTAATGCTATGAGGCACAACCGTATTGTTCCAAGTACCTTTCTATCAAGAAGGTTCCATTCTTCATCTGCCATACCCGTTGGCATCTTTGTTTTTCTACCCAATGGTAGGTACAAATCTTTCTAATACAGATAATCTTCCATCTACATCTTCCACATCGAGAAGTTTTGGCCATTAAATTTCTTGACCCTAAACTTACCATCTTCCGCCATTTCTCCCACTCAAACCAGGAATCCTTCTCTCCTGCGAGTTTGTCAACCAAAAAAACCTTTGGCTCTGATACCAGTTGTTAGAAAAGTATATATTACGAAGCAATGGAACACATAAAATATTGCAGAAATATAAACATAGAAAACGCATAAAACAAGAGGGACACATATATATGTGGTTCACCCAGTTTGGGTACGTCCACAGAGAAACAACCAGTCCTTCCTTTTATATTATCCAACAAACTGAAGAGATACAACCTACAACGGACCCGCTGTAACACCCTCTTCACTCTCAATCTCCTCTCTCTTTCTCACTTAGAATACATATCTACATAGACGCAATACAATTCCCTCATATATAGTGAGGGGTTTCCTTCTAGGGGAAAAAAACCCTAAATTAAGCATAACTTCTACCGTCAGATCTCCGCCTAATGAATGGCCCAGGTTGACTAGAAATTATTATACTTTTACAAGGAAATTTTACATCTATTCTTAGCTTTGGGGGCGTTGCCCCCAAAACCCCCCACCAGGGGGGGCTTCCCAAAGGTTGCAGCTGCCCCCCCTAGACCCCCCTGCAGCAAATACTTTATGGGCGGCGTTTCCGCCCCATTTCAAACTGGGGTCCAATGTGGCAATACCTTTGAATACATAAGATAATCAAGCTCCACACCCAACAGATTTACCATAAATCAACATCTTCATTGAAATCATTGCAACCAATCAAATAGGATTAGACATCAACATCTATATTGAAATCAATACATCTAGTGTTAGCAATCGAATAGAATTAGGAATCAACATCTACAGTGAAATCAATGCATCTAATACAAGCTCAATGAAACAAGATTATAAACTAACATCTTTAAAGAAACGAATGCATCTATGCAAGCAATGAAATAGAAATAGAAATCAACAACTACACAGAAATCAATTCATCTAATTTGCAAGAAATCAAATAGGATTAGGAATCAACATTTGTACATTGAAATCAATGCATCTAGTGCAAGCAATTTTCTTCCCTTTGTCCCTCGCCTCCATATATATCGATATCTCCATCCATATCTTCTTCTTTGTCTATCTATCGCATCCCCTAGAAAAACATGCCCTCTCTCTCTCTTCATATTTATCTATCTCTTCATCCCTCCCTTTATCTCTCTCTTCTTCCCTCTCTCCCCCTTCCATCTTGATGTAGGAGCATCTGAATGAAGAGACGACAGTTGGGAAGTATTTTTGTTCTATTTTAATTTGTTTCATTTAAATTAAGGCTGAATCAACCATTGTTAGTTTTGAATTAGAAAAAATAGGATTAGATAGGAATTAGTTTGAAGAAACTGTTTCATAACTGAAGAACGGTTCCTCGAACTGTAAAAGAAACTGCTAATGATGTATTAAAAAGAAAACAAGAAAGAAGGGTAGGAGGTTATCCGAAATGAGTATGATTGTAAGCCTACGGGCAGAATGTAAGAGGGGCCACTGGTGTTAGGAGAGCAAACCTTAGAGAGAGAAAGAGCCTCAATATATATATCCTTTGTTTATTTGTGCAAAGATAAATTCAAATCCATATCAATGTGTGTTTCAAATGATTGAATGATAAATTCAATGTGAATCATAGCTTATGTACTATATATATATATGCAGGTGAATTTGGCGGACTCAAAGAGGTGAATGAATACATAGAGAAAAATTGCTCGCGGTGCAATGGAAAGAGTGATAAGGCCCGAACAACAGAGGAATGAAATATTAAGGAAGTGACGCTCAAGGACTGTTGGATCCAACAGATCAACGACAGAGATTGAATCAGCGGGATTGAAATTGGTGAATGGAATAACCCCGACCTTAGGCAATCTCCAATTGCGATCAAGCGATTGAGTGAGGACCATTGGATCTGTGGGAAGGATCAACAATAGATATTTAATCGGTGGATGTTGATCGACGAATGCCAATGCGATCATCAGAGTGATTGCATCGCAACATTTAATCGCATCACAACATTTAAAAGGTTGCTATTGGTGAAGGAGTATGGACACGGGCGATAAGGCGGACCTAGCGATATTTATAAGTCCCGGTGCATAAAATTTGAGATCCGGCTTATGTGATCGGAGTGAATTTTCCTTTGTATTCCTGTGTTTCCCATTATTTTCGATAAAATGAAGGGTTCAGGTTTTTAATGTAAAAGCACCACTAATGTGTCCCGATAGTGTGATCACATATTGGAGAAGTGGAAGGAGTGGGTAATGTGACCCGCGAAGGAGCCAATACCCAATTGCGATAAAGGGAAGCCCTTGAAAACTGTGTTAAGACTATGGAATGAGCAAGGAAATGGTGTGTTATGCATGTTTTGTGTGTATTTCCTTTATAAAGGTTTTATAACCATTATAGCGTCGATTTGAAGGATTCATGTGATAAATCCAATATACCCAAGGTTAAAGAGGAATGGTTATATATATGCGGGATTGAGGACTTAAAGAATTATAAAGGGGGTGTAGAGTTCTGATAGGAAGAATCGGTGAAGGGAAAAGACTGGGTTACTAAATTAAATCATTCTGCAGAGACTTTTTAAAGGGGCCATAACCAATAAGGTTTGGAGATCAGTGCACGCAGGTAATTGACAGCATCATTTTGGTATCAAAGCAGGTTTTTCCTTTCTCTTAGTAAAGATGGAGGTAGGAAGAAGGGGTCGAGGAAGAGCCATCAAAAGAGCAGCAAATGAAGGGTTAAGAGAATAGAATAGAAACTTAACTGCACATTTGGCAGAGTTGGCAGCAAGGAAGAGTAGAGATCTGGAAGGTGGGGATGACAGTGAGGAGGAAAATGTAGCCAGGATAGATGGGTCAAATGATGAAGGATTGGAAATTAAGCTATTGAAGTCAGTTTTGTTGGCTAACAGCAAGCCAAAACCATAGCTCTCTAATTATGATGGAAGTTTGTCCATAGAGGCGTTGTTAGACTGGATAAGTGAATTAGATAAATATTTTGAGTATGAAGAAATCAGCGAAGATAAGAGGGTCCAGTTTGTTGTCACCAAATTGAAGGGACATGCAGAATTATGGTGGGATAGTGTACAAGAAGAAAGGAGGAGATTAAACAAACCCTTGATTAAAAATGGGACAAGATGGTTGTGAAAATGAAGAGCAAGTTTCTGCCTAAATATTATCAAATTTACCTTTACAAATTGGTACAGAACCTAAAACAGAGAATGATGATTGTGAAGGAATATACTGAAGAATTTTATAAAGTTAATCTGAGAGATGGTTATGTTGAATATACCCCTAAGAAAACAACAAGGTTTGTAAATGGTCTACGGATGGAGATCCTAGAAGAAATTAGCATTCTTTCCCCTAAAACCATGGAAGAAGCTTATCAGAGTGCTTTGAAGGTGGGGGAAAAGATTGCTAGGTAACAAAATGCCAGAAGAGGACATGGTTTTGGTAGATTTCAAGGACAGAATTTTGGCAGAGGTAAGACTACCAACAGCAATGAAGAGGGTAGTAGTTTGAAGACTACGGGATAGAGTGAAAGGGAAGGTAACACCAGAGGAGGAAGGCCATACCAGCAAGGAAGAGGTAATGGCAGAGGCAAAGGAAATGCCTATCATTGTTACAAGTGTCATAAGTGGGGACATAGGTCCTTTGAATGTCCTGAAAACGAACAAATTGGGCAAAGGGGAGAATATGTTGCTCAGCTCAATGAAGCAGATGCACCGCCACAGGAGGTGAAGAATATGCCAGAAACTGGGGAAGCCTTGGTGTTGAACACGATATTAATAAAACTAGCTAAGGAAGTAGCTGATCAGACACAAAGGAAAGCATCGTTCTAGATTGTATGTAAGTCACACGGAAAATGCTGTAAATTGATTTTTCACAGCGGTAGCACTGATAATTTGGTAACTATAGAGATGGTGGAGAAACTAGGTTTCAAGAGAGCAAGACACCCAACCCTATACAGGGTGTCGTGGTTGTAGAAGGGACACCAATTGTTAGTTGATGAATAATGCAAGGTATATTTTTAGATAGGCAAGTACAAGGATAAGGTGACTTACGACATAATGCCAATGGACATGTGACATATTCTGTTGGGCAGACCATCATAGTACGATAGAAAGGTAGTCCATGATGGTGTGGAAAATTGTTACATATTTGTGAAGGATGGGATAAAGCATACCTTGGTACCCATGAAAGAAGCCAAGGAAGGAGAGGAGACAACAGAAATAAGTGGAACGAAAGCATTACTGCTAGGAGGAAAGGAGTTTCTAAGAAGGATTGAAGAGAGTGAATTGGTTTAGCAGTTGTGAGAAGACCAAGGGCAGTGTTAGTACACACTAGCCTTACTGATTTACCAAAAGAGATACAAAACATGCTACAAGAATTTAGTGATATTGTGGTAGATGATCTACCGAAAATATTACCACCGAAGAGGAGCATCAGTCACCATATTGATTTTATTCTAGGAGCTAGTTTGCCAAACAAGGCTTCCTACTGGATGAGTCCAAAGGATAATGAAGAAATCTGGAAGTAGATGCAGGAGTTTTTGGATAAAGGATTGATTCAGGAGATTTTAAGCCCTTTTGCAGTTCCAACTGTTTTAGCTCCCAATAGAGGTAAGTGGAGAATGTGCATAGATTCCCGGGCTATTAACAAGATTACTATCAAATACAGATTCCCATTACCTCGGATGGATGATATGATGGATTGTTTGAGTGGAGCAGCATACTTTTCAAAGATAGACCTGAAAAGTGGCTACCACCAAATCAGAATTTGAGAAGGTGACGAGTGGAAGACAGCTTTCAAGACTAATGAAGGCTTATACAAATGGCTGGTTATGCCATTTGGATTGAGCAATGCCCCTAGCACGTTCATGCAGTTGATGAATGAGATGCTCAAGGAATTCATTGGAAAATTTGTGATTGTGTATCTAGATGATATAATTATATTCAGCAAGACGAAGGAAGAACATTTTTGACACGTGAGGTATGTAGTGGAAAAATTACAGCAGAATAAATCACTGATAAATTTGAAGAAATGTTCTTTTTTCAAGAAAGAGTTAATTTATTTGGGATTTTTGATTTCTGAGAATTAAATAAAAATGGACTGGGAAAAGGTTGTAGCCATAGCTAGCTGGTCGTCCCCCAAAAGTTTGTTTGAGGTACAAAGTTTTCATGGATTGGCGAGTTTTTATCATAAATTTATTAAAAATTTCAGTGGGATTTGTGCACCTATGTTGGACACCATTAAGAAAACAAATCAGCCTTTCCATTGAACAGAAATGGCAGAGAAGAGATTTCAGTTACTCAAAAAGAAAATTACCGAAAGACCGATTTTGAGATTGCCATACCTTAATAAACTTTTCCAGGTTCGTTGTGATGCCAGTGGGACAGCCATTGGTGCAGTGCTCAGCCAAGAGGACAAGCCGGTAGCCTATTTCAATGAGAAATTAAATGAAAGTAGGAAAAAATACACGTTCTATGACAAGGAATTTTATGCGATGGTTCAAGCACTAAAGCATTGGAGACATTATCTGTTGGCCAATGAATTTTTCTTATTTTCAAAAACCTCTGCGTTGCAGTATATTATGCAGCAACATAAGTTGAAACATAAACATGCGAAGTGGGTGGAGTACCTGCAGAGTTTTACGTTTGTGTTAAAACATATCAGCGGTCAAGCCAACAAAGTGGCAGATGCGTTAAGCAGGAGGAATCTGATCCTACTGGAAAGTACCATACAAGTATTAGGATTTGAACATCTTAAGGACTTGTATGAGGCAGATGCAAATTTTAAGGAAGCTTATGAAGCTTGCCAAAATCCATTGTTGAGAGATAACAGTTCATGGTTTGACTATAACATGCAGGAAGGATTGTTGTTCAAAGGAGGGCAGTTGTGTATTCCAAAATGTTCTATGAGAGAGAACTTAATCCAAGAAAAGCATAGTGGAGGTTTAGTCGAGCATTTGGGCATAGACAAGACATTAGATCAGTTGAACCACTTTTACTATTGACCGAAGATGCGCAGAGATGTACAAAGGTTTGTAACTAGATGCAAAATGTTTCAGCTTGCAAAGGGACACAGCCAAAACACAAGGTTGCATACGCCCTTACCCATTCCGAACAGACCATGGAACTTAGTCAGTTTAGACTTTGTCTTAGGTCTACCAAAGACACAATGGGGATTCGATTCCATCATGGCGGTGGTGGATCATTTCACCAGAATGGCACATTTCATTCCATGCAAGAAAACCAGTGACACCACACATGTAGCGCATTTTTTCTTTACCAAGATAGTCAGACTACATGGCTTGCCAAAGTCTATTGTTTGGGATTAAGACATTAAATTTACAAGACATTTTTGGCGAACCTTATGGAAAAAATTGGATACCAAACTAAACTTCAGCTCATCTTATCATCCACAGATTGATGGCCAAACCGAAGTGGTGAACCGGAGTCTGGGAAATTTATTGAGGAGTTTGGTTGGACAAAATTCTCGACAATGGGATCGTGTGCTTGCACAAGCGGAATTTGCTTATAACGATTCGCCCAAACGGAGCACAGGCAGTAGTCCTTTCCAGATCCTATATGAAATGCATCCACGTGGAGTACATGAGTTATGGGATTTGGGACAGTTGGAGCACAGGAGTGTTGATGGTGAAGACTTCGCAAAGGAAATCAACGATCTTCATGAACAGGTGAAATTAAAATTACAAGATAATAGCCAAAGATACAAGAAGAAGGAAGATTTAAAAAGGCGGGAGGTACAATTCAACATAGGAGACATGGTATTAGCACACCTACGCAAGGAGAGGTTTCCTAAAGGCGAATACAACAAGTTGAAATGGAAAAAAATTGGGCCTTGCAGGATTCTTTGAAAGTTTTCTATGAATACTTACGAACGGTAGTTACCCCCAGGTATTGGAATTTCACCCATTTCAATGTGGCAGATCTGTATCCCTACATTGCGGCAGATGATGAAGACAGTTCGAAAAGACAAACATGGGACACCCAGAAAGAGAATGATTCCTGGATTAAACAAATGCCCCCATCAAAGCCTCTAGAGATCGAACAAATCCTAGATACCCAGGTGGCAAGACGGACTTGAAGGAAGGAATATTTGCAGTACCTAGTTAAGTGGAAGGGTCATCCTATTGAAGATAGTTCTTGGTTAGATGCTAGCCAGATTCAGAGAATCGGGTACTCCATTGAAGAGCTTCTGGATAGGAGCCATGAATTTCATTTACCCCAGGAGTCTGATGCAGGAGCATCTGAATGAAGAGGCGACAGCTGGGAAGTATTTTTGTTCTGTTTTAATTTGTTTCATTTTAAATTTAGGTTGAATTAGCCATTGTTAGTTTTTGAATTAGACAAAATACGATTAGATAGGAATTAGTTTGAAGAAACTATTTCATAACTGAAGAATAGTTCCGCAAGTTGTAAAAGAAACTGCTAATGATGTATTAAAAAGAAAACAAGAAAGAAGAGTAGGAGGTTAGACGAATTGAGTATGATTGTAAGCCTACGGGCAGAATGTAAGAGGGGCCACTAGTGTTAGGAGAGAAAACCTTAGAGAGAGACAGAGCCTCAATATATATCCTTTGTTTATTTGTGCAAAGACAAATTCAAATCCATATGAATGCATGTTTCGAATGATTCAATGATGAATTCAATCTGAATCATAGCTTCTGTACTATATATATATTATATTATATATATATATATTTATATATATATTATATATATATATATATATATATATATATATATATGTATATATATTATATAGTATATATATTGTATTATATATATATATGTATATATATATATGATATGTATAATATATATATATATACATAATATATATATACATATATATATATTATACATATATATATAATATTATACATATATATATATTATATATATATATATATATATAGATATGCAGATGCAGGTGAATTTGGTGGAATCAAAGAAGCGAATGAATACATAGAGAAAAATTGCTCGCGGCACAGCAGAAAGCGTGATAAGGCGCGAACAATAGAGGAGCAAAAGATTAAGGAAATCACTCTCAGGGACCGTTGGATCCAACAGATCAACAGTGGAGATTGAATCGATGGGATTGAAATCGGCAAATGGAATAACCCCAACCTCGGGCAATCACCGATTGCGATGAAGCGATTGAACGAGGACTATCGGATTTGTGGAAAGGATCAACGGCAAAGATTTAATCGATGGATGTTGATCGGTGAATGTCAACGCGATCATCGGAGTGATCGCATCGCAACATTTAAAAGGCTACTATCACCGAAGGAGTATGGACACAGGCAATAAGGCAGACCCGACAATATTTATAACTCCAGGTGCATAAAATTTGAGATCCGACTTATGTGATCGGAGCAGATTTTCCTTTGTATTCCCGTGTTTCCCATTTTTTCGATAGAACGAAGGGTTTTGGTTTTTAATGTAAAATCACCACTAAAGTGTCCCAATAGTGTGATCGCAGAGAAGTGGAAGGAGTGGGTAATGTGACTCGCGGAGGAGCCGATACCCAATTGCGATAAAGCGAAGCCCTCAAAACCTGTGCCAAGACTATGGAATGAGCAGGGAAATGGTGTGTTATGCATGTTTTGTGCGTATTTCCTTTATAAAGGTTTTATAACCATTATAGCACTGATTTGAAGTATTCATGTGATAAATCCAATATACCCAAGGCTAAAGAGGAATGGTTATATGTATGCGAGATTGAGGACTTAAAGGGTTATAAAGGGGGTATAGAGTTCCGATAAGAAGAATCGATGAAGAGAAAAAACTGGGTTAGTGAATTAAATCATTCTACAGAGACTGGTTAAAGGGGTCCTAACCAATAAGGTTTGGAGATCGGTGCATGCAAGTAATTGATGGCATCACATCTATATTTCTATCTTCCTTTGTCTCTCCTTCTTCATCTCTCTATATCACCCTGCAAACATACACATTCTATCTCCATATCTATCTATATTTCCCTCCCTCTCCCTCTCTCTCCCTCTCTCTCTCTCTCTTCCCCTTCTCTCCCTATGTCTCCCATTCTATCTTTCTTCCCTCCTACTCTCCTATCTCTCCATTTCCCTTGTCACTACCTCTCTCTCTCCATCTCCCTTGCCACTCCTTCTCTCTCTCTTTCCACATTTATCTCTATATATGTATTTCTTCTTACCTCCCTCTCTCTCCCCCTCCAAATCCATCTCTCTCTCCCTCCCTCCCTCTCAAGTCCTCTCTCTCTTCCTTTCTCTTCCACCTCCCTTTGCCTCTCCCCCATGTCACTTACTCACTCTCTCTCTCTCTCTCTCTCTCTCTCTCTCTCTCTCTCGCTCTCTCTCTCTCTAGCTTCAACTTGCAACTTTGTTAACTATCTCCCTCCCTCTCTTATTCTCTCTCCCCCTTCTCTATATCTCTCCTTATTTGCCTTTCTATCTCACCCCAAAACATATACACTCTCTCCCCATCTCTCCCTTGTCACTCCCTCTCTCTCTCTCTCCACCTTTCTCTATCTATATGTCTTGAACTTCTTCCTTTCCTATCTTTTCCGCCAACTCCATCTCTCGAGCTCCGTCTCTTTCTTGGAGACTCTCTCCTCCTCTCCCTCTCTCCATATTTGTGTCCCCCTCTCTCTCTCTTACCCTTCTCTCCCACTCTCTCTCACTCTATATTTCAAAAAAAATAAATAATTTAACAATTAAAATATTATGTTTAAATATTTTTTTCTTATTTTGATGTCGTACAAAATTTAATTTTTTTATATAATACATATTTAAAACGCAATATTTCAAATGTTTTTTGTACATTCACCTCGAGGAAAAATGATAATTTTCCATGGAAATATTATCTAAAATTTTCCAAAATATTAATGTTCCAACTACCTCCATCAAAGATACATAGCTCGCTTCATGTCTTCTAATTGAAATTGTTTAGGTTTTATTTCTTTAAAGATAAATTTAGGTTATGATTACTTCGGGATTTTGAAAATATATATACTTTATTATTTTAGATTTATTAATAAATTTATATATTGATTTCAGCTTGTATGACCTTTTGTGTAATGACTATTTTTTACGCATATGGTGTATATCAACCACATTTAGTAATGTGGTTGTGGCCAGTATATAATATATACTATATAATATATATATTATATTATATATAATTACTATATATATAATATATATATATATATATATAGAAACGGTTATAGATTCATAAGTATTTTGGCAAAAATCCATATTTCCGGTTACAAAAAGTGGAACTGGGTTTCTTGACATCTCTCCAACCACCGGGACATGGGCATATGCTTATGCATCGCCTCTTTTTACAATTTATCATATGACCTCTTGTTGTTGATTTCCCAAGCTTATGAATGCATACAAACTAATTTAACAAAAGGCAGAAAAACATAGAAAATTTATGGAATTGGTTCCCAAGAGATTTCATTATCTTTGAGAATATTTCCAGTACCTAGCTGGGCTGCCTTATTTGCCTCTATGTCTGCTTCTTTGTTGTTGTTTCTCAGTATATGAAAGAATTTCAAGTTTAGGAGCTTTGTCATGCCTTTAATTATTGTAACTTTCCTTGCAAGTCTAAGATCTGCTAAATTTGTGTTGGTCACCATTGCATTGATGATGACCTAGGAATTGTGAAAACAACTGCTTCTATGTGTCCCATTTCTTTAAGTAGTTTGATCCCTTGAAACAGAGCCATGACTTCAGCTTGTATGCTTGAGGAGTGGCCTATTCCCCATGCAAACCTGTGTATAGATGCTTCTTTTGGATTTATAATGAGTCCTCCTGCTCCAGCCATTCCTGGATTTCCCTTGGCTGCCCCGTCAAAGAAAAGAGAGGGGAGTGTTTGCTTGGATAGCCAAGATTGGAATTCTTCTTCGTTTTTCCTTATTTGCCACTCTTTGAGACATATAGGTGAGATTTTCGATTTTTGGAAATTGAGTTTGAGGGCTACTCCAAACTCGATATCCTGCTAGCTTAGATTTGTGTCATTGCTTTTGTCTCTTAGCCACTCATTTAACTGACCTTTCACTATGTTTGCTACTAGTCTGAAATTCTGCTCCTTATTTCTGAAAATCCTTCTATTTCTCTCCAACCAAATTTTCCAAATGATGAATTTGGGCAGAGCAGTCCATGCTACTTTGATTGTCTTGTTTTTTGGACTTGGGCTTGGGTACCTGGCCATCCACCCAGCAAACAGGTCTGGGACAGAGTGGGGGAGGGTGGGCATAAAATTCAATGATCCAAGGAGCTCGTGCCAGATTAGACCTGTGTAATTGCACTCCAGCGAGATGTGAAGATTGGATTCCTGACTTTCCTTGCATAGTATGCATCTTGATGGTCCTAGAATGCCCCTTTTCTGAAGCCTATCATCTGTTAGGATTTTTTGGTGGCATAGCAGCCAACAGAAGTGGTCAATTTTTGGGATGGTAGGGAAGTTCCAAATACCAGTCTCGGGCACTAGATTAGGAGGCATGTGAGGTCTCCCCATGAATTTGGCATAGCCCTGAGCCACCGTATAACCAATCTGCTTCGATCCCCAGCCTCTCATGTCTTTTCTTCTTGCGTGCAACAGAGCCATCCCATGCAGCATCTTCAACATCGTAGCATAATCTGACTACAACGCAGATGGAACTTTGATCTGTTTCCAACCAGACCAGCTGTCTCGACACCAATTCAATACGTCCCAGAGCATTTTTATATTGGCTTCATCCATCCATCCCTTCAGCTCATTCCTAAGATTCGAGTTCACCAGCGCATGTCTGTTCATGATGTTATCATCCCATAACCTGATGCGTTTTCCATTTCCTAGTATCCAGTAAGCGTTGTCTCTTATTAGCGAGCCAATTTTGATAATTAGAGTGCTGAAGGAGGTTCTGATTTGGTCTTTGGGCTGCTCCAGGCACCAAAGTCTCTGTCCTCTGAAATATTTCCTCCACAGCACCAATTGAACCCATCCTAGATTTGGATCTATTATCTTCCAAATCAATTTGGCTCCCATTGCTAAATTCTGCGTACTTAGATTTTTAAAGTTTAATCCTCCCTCCTGCAATGGTCTGGAGACTATTTCCCAATTAACTAGAGAGATTCTCTTCTCATTATGTTTGCCTCCTTTCCAGAGAAATTTCTTGATTAACTCCTCCATACTCTTAATGATTCCCATCGGCGCCAAAAGAATAGAGAATTGAAATAGTGGTAGGTTGCTAAGCACGGATTTGATGAGCACTAATTTTCTAGCAATGTTGAGCCAGGAGGATCCCTAGGCCTGCATTTTTGCTTTGAATTTTTCAATCTGGGGATGCCAATCCTTGCTCAATGCCCTCTTATGAAATATGGGCAGCCCAACGTATTTAAAGGAGGTCCAGGATGTTGAAGTTGCAAAGCCTAGACATTTAGCTATGGCACTTGCAGAAGCAGTTGAGATATTCCAACAATATACATGACATTTACCCCTATTTAGTTCACTGCCCGATACTTTACAGTAATCTTCCAGTACTTCTTTGAATTTGTTTGTAGACAGTTGAGTTGCAGCCCCTAGTAATAAGCTATCATCTGCGAAGAGGGTGTGGTTGATGCTCTTAACCCCTCTTGCTATGCACAGGCCAACTATATCTTGGTCTTGTTGCTTCTTGCTTAAATAAAAACTAAGGACAGAGGCCTGCAGCACAAAGAGGAGGGGTGAGAGGGGGCACCCCTGCCTCAGCCCTCTAGACGCTTTGAAGAAGTCAGCAGCCCTGCTATTCACTAAAGGTGAAATCCAGGGTTCCGAAATACAAGCTCTGATCCACTTGATAAAATTTTGATCAAATCCAAGTTTGTGCAAAACAGCAAACAAAAAACTATGTCTCACATGATCAAATGCATTAGCTAGATCGAGTTTAATGACCATACCTTTTTCTTTTCGATGAAGACTGGAATGAATTGCCTGTTGGACTAGGATGAAATTATCTACTAGCTGCCTGCCATGTATAAATCCACCTTGATTCTCTGAGATGATTTTGGGGAGGATTTTCTTCAATCTATTTGCTATTACCTTGGTGATCACTTTATGTCCAATGTTACATAAGGATATAGGGTGGAATCTATTGAATGTGTTAGCACCTTTTTCTTTAGGGATGAGGGCAAGGAATGTTGAGTTTGTGCAACCTCCAATTTTCTTACACTCTTGGGACTTCTGGATCATTTTAAAAAGCTCCTTCTCAACTATCTGCCAACATGTCTGAAGAAATCTGGACGTGAAACCATCCAGACCCGGGGCTTTGTCGGGTTCCATTGCAAAGAGGGCTACCCTAACTTTGTTTTTGGTGGTTTTGCCTTCAAGAGCCTGGTTCATTTTAGATGTGATGAGGTTGGGAACAGCATCTAGTCAGTTAAACAAATCCTAGAATTAATTCAATTCGTCATAAAGAAAAAACAATCAATAAATGATCTCATCGCAAATGTATCTCCCAATGATGGAGATTCACTAGTGGGTGGAGAAATCGACTACACAACCTGCTCAGAGGCAACATCTATTGTTGCATCTGCTAAATTTCCATCATGGATTTATGGTTGGGGGAATGCAGGCTGGCTATGTGGAGAAACCATTGGGGATAGAATAGTGGTAGTGCAAATGGTGGGTGGGGGTTGTTGTATGGTGTATGGATGTAGCCACTATGGGTGGATGGGCTGGAAAAGGAGGTGGAGGCGAGTGACGATCAACACCCATGGGTTGTAGTAATGATGGAATTTCACTAGTGGGGGTAAGTTGGATACCATAAATTGGGACAATGTGATGATATTAACAGAGAACTAACAGGGGAATAATTGATGGTGGTGAATGATATGTAGGGGATAGAGTGTAATACTAGGAAAATAAAGGAACTTGCATACACATTTCTAATATTTTAATTGGTTAACCAAAATAAGATAATGAAATAAACGTGTAAACAAAACTTAACTTGAAGCATGGCTCTAATATATAAATGAAACCTCATGCCCAAACATGAAAGTATGGAATATGATTTCCTATATATAAAATAGATCTCATTGGTCAATCATTGACCACTTCCACCCTCACCACCATCATTTTCGTCCTAGAAGTTTATCTTGCTCCTCTTACTAGAAGAAGGAGCTCAACCTTGTTTCTTTCAGGGGAATGCTTTGTCTCTCTGGGGACGACACAAAGAAAAACTTTCTCATAAAATTTTGTTCAACAATAAATTGTCACACTTACAAACTAATACTTTAATTATAAATCCCAAAAAACTCATCATAGATGATATAATCAATCACAAGGGTGTCATCCTCAACCATGCCCCCAACCTCTCTGCTATACCACCCTATAGTAATTACAAGAGTCAAAGCATATAATTTAAATAAAAAAATCCTAGAATTAATTCAATTCGTCATAAAGAAAAAATAATCAATAAATGATCTCATCGCAAATGTATCTCCCAATGATGGAGATTCACTAGTGGGTGGAGAAATCGACTACACGACCTGCTCAGAGGCAACATCTATTGTTGCATCTGCTAAATTTCCATCATGGATTTATGGTTGGGGGAATGCAGGCTGGCTATGTGGAGAAACCATTGGGGATAGAATAGTGGTAGTGCAAATGGTGGGTGGGGGTTGTTGTATGGTGTATGGATGTAGCCACTATGGGTGGATGGGATGGAAAAGGAGGTGGAGGCGAGTGACGATCAACACCCATGGGTGGTAGTAATGATGGAATTTCACTAGTAGAGGTAAGTTGGATACCATAAATTGGGACAATGTGATGATATTAACAGAGAACTAACAGGGGAATAATGGATGGTGGTGAATGATATGTAGGGGATAGAGTGTAATACTAGGAAAATAAAGGAACTTGCATACACATTTCTAATATTTTAATTGGTTAACCAAAATAAGATAATGAAATAAACGTGTAAACAAAACTTAACTTGAAGCATGATACTTGGGAAGGGGATGATATATCCATCCCAGTGTGCATGACTCCTCGCTTGGTGTCATTGCAATTTGTAAAAATATTAAACAAAACCTACAATTATACCCAAACTAAACTAATATATAATATGGACCAAAAACATATGCAATTTTTTTGCAATAAGGGATATTCTTAATTCACCATACCTAACTATGCAGTACACCACACCATGAGAAAGAATCATCCACTGTAGCATCAGTGGAAAAACTTGACATTGATGCATTTGTAGGGGTGGGGAAGTGCTATTAAGGTGTAGTAGTTGCAAACAACATATAAATAGGTACATAAAAAAATTTGACACAATTATATATATATATATATATATATATATATATATAGAGAGAGAGAGAGAGAGAGAGAGAGAGAGAGAGAGAGAGAGAGAGAGAGAGAGAGAGAGAGAGAGAGATACAGTTTGTAAATATTGTTAAGATAATAACCTCCTCCATAAAACCCTACTGCCTTATTCCCTCCATTTACACATAGCAAGTTTGTTTGCAGCCAACACATTGATGAGGCTCCCATGAGCCTCCATGAGGCTTATACTAGTCAAGTTGTGCTACCAAGTTTAGTGGTCCAACCTTTCTTGCAACATCAAGTAATGGTGGTTCTTGGCGCAATGATGCCACCAAGTTCCCATTGTAGAAAATCCTGTAGATTCACAAGCTCATGGGATGTACTAAGGCAAGAGACAAGAAACAACTTCTACTATCAACCAACATAATCCAATAGATCGATGAAAACAATGATTGACAAGAGGAAGGTAATCAAATACACATAACACAATAAGTATCCGGGAAAAGCCACAGCTCAAAACCCCACTATCTGTATTGCATATATCAGAAATCCAAGATGATAATACAATGATTGTTCTCTCAACAACAATCCCAACACTCAGTAAAATCAATCTCCAACACACAAACAAACTCTTGGCCAACACTTAGCCAATTCTCCTTCTCTCCAAGTCCCTATTTCCTTGCGCAATTCCTATGGCTAATTAGTGAATATTAATGGGAGGATAGTGCATCCAGAACTGTGCAACCCCTTCAAGGTTCAGTTCTTGATTGCATGCATGATCTATACAACTCAGTAAATCATACAACTGATAGTACATTTTCCCTGCACTCTACTCTCAACTAGGTCTTTCTCATAATCGACATGCATGAGTTTCTGATGAGGGAATCCTTAGTTAACTAGAGTAGCACTAGTTAATGCATTAGTGCACCAATTGATTGTTAAGTCACTATTAGTTCCTCAAACAGTTTGGAACTAATTTAACTAGACTTAACTCAATAAACTGAGTTAACTAATTACAACTCATACTTAACTCATCTTGGACCCCTATAATGTAGGGAGAACATATACATGACTTCAAAAAGACTTCCAACTCGAAATTCCTAAGCTAATTAGGTTAATTAAACTTAATTAACTATTTACAAGTTGCTATGAGAATAGAATTTGATTTTAATTTTCAGTTTAATTCAAGGACAAATTAAACTGGAATTTCTTGTTTCCATTTCTCAACACTCCCTCTCAACAAAAAAGGGATTATCAGCTACCCAAATCCTATCACTGTGAAACTCAAATTTAAATCTTGACGATGCCTTTGTCAAAATGTCAGTATCTTGCTCCTCTGGGGAAATGTACTCCAACAACATAATCTGCCTCAATACACAATCTCTAAGATGATGATATCGGATATCAATATGCTTGGACCGATCATTAAAACTGGATTTTCAGAGAGCTTGATACAACTCGAATTATCACAGTAAATCACAGTTGGATCCATCTGCTAACAAAACAAACCAACTAGAATCTTCCTCATCCAGATGGCCTCACATGGGCAGCCCAAGGTATTTAAAGGAGGTCCAGGATGCTGAAGTTGCAAAGCCTAGACATTTAGCTATGGCACTTGCAGAAGCAGCTGAGATATTCCAACAGTATACATGACATTTACCCCTATTTAGTTCATTGCCCGATACTTTACAGTAATCTTCCAGTATTTCTTTGAATTTGTTTGTAGACAGTTGAGTTGCAGCCCCTAGTAATAAGGTATCATCTGCGAAGAGGGTGTGTTTGATGCTCTTAACCCCTCTTGCTATGCACAGGCCAACTATATCTTGGTCTTGTTTCTTCTTGCTTAAATAGAAACTGAGGATAGAGGCCTGCAGCACAAAGAGGAGGGGTGAGAGGGGGCACCCCTGCCTCAGTCCTCTAGACGCTTTGAAGAAGTCAGCAGCCCTGCTATTCACTAAAGGTGAAATCCAGGGTTCCGAAATACAAGCTCTGATCCACTTGATAAAATTTTGACCAAATCCAAGTTTGTGCAAAACAGCAAACAAAAAACTATGTCTCACACGATCAAATGCATTAGCTAGATCGAGTTTAATGACCATACCTTTTTCTTTTCGACGAAGACTGGAATGAATTTCCTCTTGGACTAGGAAGAAATTATCTACTAGTTGCATGCCATGTATAAATCCACCTTGATTCTTCGGGATGATTTTGGGGAGGATTTTCTTCTATCTATTTGCTATTACCTTGGTGATCACTTTATATCCAATGTTACATAAGGATATAGGGTGGAATCTATTGAATGTGTTAGCACCTTTTTCTTTAGGGATGAGGGCAAGGAATGTTGAGTTTGTGCAACCTCCAATTTTCCTACACTCTTGGGACTTCTGGATCATTTTAAAAAGCTCCTTCTCAACTATCTTCCAACATGTCTGAAGAAATCTGGGCGTGAAACCATCCAAACCTGGGGCTTTGTCGGGTTCCATTGCAAAGAGGGCTTCCCTAACTTCGTTTTTGGTGGTTTTGCCTTCAAGAGCCAGGTTCATTTTAGATGTGATGAGGTTGGGACAGCATCTAGCAAGTTGTCATTTTGGCTAGTCTCCATGCCTTCACTATACATCTTCTCAAAGTGATCTGAAATTGCCCTCTTAATGCTGGAAAAATATTTTGAAGTGAAGTTGTCTTTTTTGATTTCAAAAATAGAATTTCGGCATTTCCTGGCTTGGGCCTTCTTGTGGAAAAAAGAAGAATTTCGGTCACCAGCTTTGAGCCATAGACTCCTTGACTTGAGCCGCCAGAATTCTTCTTCTACCAGACAAGCCTTATGGAAGTTTTTTTGTAGCTGAGATTCCTTGTCCAACTCTTCTTTGGTGATTTCGGCAGCTTCCAGGTGGAGGTGTTGTTTTTCTAGTTCATTTTGGATTTTTTTTTCTGTCAACAGCGGGATTGGGCAAGGTATTAACCCAGCCTTTCAGCATCGCTTTTACTCTTCAAAGTTTTTCCTCCCAAACAAAGAAAGGAGAACCCTTGACTGGCTCTTTCTAGCAATCTCTGACCTTTTGCATGAAGTCTGTCTCTTTAGTCCATAGAGAGCTAAATCTGAAAGGATAGGCCCCAGATCCTTCGAAGTCAACAACTCTAGGCTAATGGGCTTGTGATTTGAAACACTGCTATGGAGAATACGCATTCTAGCCTCCAAACCAAGAAGCAGGAAAGAACTTTGAACAAAAAATCTATCAAGTCTTACCGCTATGTGACCCGGTCCAACTCTCTTATTTGACCATGTGAACGTGCCAGTGACTAGCTTTATATCTAGCAGATCCCAGTCTTGCATGAGATATTCCACCCATTCTCTTTCCAGATCTCTGACTATGCTCCCTCCTCTTTTTTCTGTTGAGAGGAGGGTGAGATTTAGATCTCCGTCTATGATTATGTTTTCCAGACTTTCTAGTTCTGCCAGGCTTTTGATGGAGTCTTAGCATTTTTTTTTCTCACCTGCATTGTTAGGAGCATACACATTGAATAGACAAATAATCTCCTTGGATTCTAAATGCTGCATTTTTAAAAAAATCCAATGGGTATTCAAGGACTCAGAGATTAATGAAAACTTATTTGCGTTCCAGAGCGACCCAAGTCCTCCCGATGCTCCCTGGGTAGAGATTGCATGCGCTCCACTTTTATTCCAAAATTTTTTGCTTACTTGGAGAAAAGTTGTGTCCTCCAATTTGGTCTCCTGGATGAGAAGGATATCCGGGCCTTCCAATCTTATTAAACTATTCATTGCTTCTTCCTTAGCTATGGTGCCCATTCCCCTATAATTCCAGGAGACTATCTTCATCATTTATTTTTGCCTTTATGAGCTCCCTTGGAGCCCTGGGATTGGATCCTCGTCATCTTCGGGGTTTTTGCTAGAAGCTTCTCTAACGTTGGCTGGCTGCCCTGGAGCTTGTCCTTATAGGTTTCTTGTTCTTTTTTTTCCTTTTCAGACTTTCGTCCTCTTATAGATCTTCTAGGAGAAGACTGGGATTCCCCTATTTCCCCTTCCTCCTCCGATTCCTCGGACTCTTGGGTTTCCTCCTCCTCTTCTGGTATCCCACCTTTGGATCTCTCTGGAACACTTTTAGTGGAGGGGGAGGCTTTAGATGGAGAGGCTTCCTTTGGGATTTCTGTCTCCTGGGTGGTCATGATTTCAGATCCAAGGATATCGAATTTATTCCCTTGGCTTTCCATGGATGGTTTCTGAGTAGGACCCGCTTGAGGAGCTTTATCATTTCCATTTGCATTCTTCTTGTGTGAGGTTTTGGAGTGCTTTGCCTGATTCCATCCTTCTTCCTTCCCTTTTTCTTCCACCCCTTTGGATGGGAAGTCTCTGGCAAAGTGTCCGTAGACGTGGCACTTCCGGCATTTGAACAGCAGCTGCTCATAATCCAGTTTCTGTACATGAGTCCAGGGACCTACAACTATTTTGATGTCTTCCAATAATCCGACCTCCAGATCTACCTCCACATAGATTCTGGCACAATCATACTGATCCTTGCTATTGGCCTTGTCTATAAATTTTCCAAGGGTATTTCCTATGTGCTTCAAATAATCCCAGTTCCAGCAGTGAACTGGAAGATTGGGGAGTCTCACCCACACCGGGACTGTTGTAGGCACATCCACCGCCGGATCGAAGTCCGACGTCCATTTATTTAAATACAGCCCTTGGGGGCCCATGAAGTAAGGGCCATTCCTGAAAATGAGATCTTTGTCCTCTTTTGCAGAGAATTCAAACAAAAAATATCCTCTCCCGAGGAAGTAAGAGGTTACCTTGCTTTTTATTAAAGGTGCCCAGTTCCTGGCGACCTAGTTCTCGGTTGATTTTGGGGAGGGCCAAATTCCTGTAAACTAACCAACCAGTGCCCAATCTGCCAGAGACAATGCAACTTGGATCAGTCCTTCTGGCGGAAGGGCAATCTCTGGGATATCTTCGAGATTTTTCACAAACTTTGTTGCTTCCATGCATTTCTTCTTGGGCAAAGAGGCGAGCAAGGTTTTTAAGGCCTCCGCGGTGGAAGGTGAAGGAGGAGAGGGAGTCAGCTCCTCCATGAAGGGCCAACAGATCCAGCCAGGGGGGTTGCAGTCTGCAGCAGATCCCTCGACGGACTCTCTCGCAGGCACCAGATCACGCAGAGTGCGGATCTCGCAGGTCGTGCTAGTATATATTATAATATAAGAAACTTTATATTATATAATTTAATAATATATATTAATCCAAATTAATTAATTTAATATTAACATTAAAATATATTAATATTAATATCATTTCATCATTTAATTTAATAATAATACTAATAATATTTTTTAATATTAATATTATTTTTAATAAGGTTTTTACATGACATGATAACAAAAATTCTAATAAGATTTGGAATTTTAAAATGAGGTAAAAGCTTAATTTTAGATCATTCAAGAAAACGCTATAGAGGCGCGATCGAGCTATTAACCATGTATATGACTCAATCAAGTTTTTATGAAACCCTCGATCGAGCTATTGAATTTGAAATTTAGGTGCTCGATTGAGCCTCTTAAGTCCTAAAAACCATAATTTCAGCACCCTTCTACAAAATTCCCTGTAACTCCATTTTGTACCCTAGCAAACTTATGGCTAAGTTTGTCTTTAGGTAGTGAAGTTGATCACGTTGGATACATGAAGGAGTCCTCTATCCAATGACATATGAGTTTGACATTTTCGAATTCATATGATATATTTCATCTAATTTCTTTTAAACATAATGCTTGAAATTTTTTTGAACTATTTTAAAGAGGTTGAATAAAAAATTAATTTCATAAAATATACACAACAAAAAAATTTCAAAAAATACCACTATCTTTGTTTACGAGTCCTCTTCAAAAGGGTACTTTTGGTTTTTCAATTTATTTAAAGAGTGGAAAAAAACATACTTGAACACGTGTTTGCAAAATGCAATTGAAATATTACTTTGCCAACTTTGAAAAATAATAAAAATATATTTTTGTATAAAAAATAAAATTAATATGAAAAACTTAGTTCTCTCAGTGTAAATTATATATATATATATATATATATATATATATATATATATATGAAAAAATACACATTGTAGGCTAAGTTATGCTACGTGAACACATGCATACCTCTTAAGATAGTGTGAAAAAATTGCAAGGACAAGCATTTCATTTAATGGAAAATTGACATATTATACAACGCTAAATATTTTTTGCAAAAAAATATCATTAGGACAACTACATAATTCTCCAAAATTTGTCTTTTTACTTTGAATCCAAATTCACGGTGCTTATATGAATTTTGAGGGCTTCAATTTGATAAAAGAGGGAAAAATTGAAATTTCATCGCCACATTTGGCCCAAAAGTGTAACCCATCTTCATGCTTTCACCCTTATGCATATAATTACCTTTGCATGGTTACATTTACTTATTTACACAATTTATTATTTAGTTGAAACACTTGCATTTCAAACAAGTTTGCATTCATGTATGTTGTTGAATAAATGTGTTCAATGCAATGATTGCATTTGTTACTCATAGTAAAAACAAGTATCATCTTGTCAAGGATTAGTCCTTCCATTGATTCTTTCCTGTATGATTTATTTCCTACCCCTTGAGGTTTGTTCTACCTATGCTAGGGTTACAACGATAAGCTTCCTAAGCCCACTGGGTATAACTGTGTTATTTCAATACTACAAGTGTGTTTCTTTTATTTTTGGAGTGTGTGTTTATTTTCCCATGTATGGTTGAAATTTCCACGAGTGACCCATTCCTCTTTGCAAGCGTGTTTACTTTTCTACATGTGTGTTTTATTTCCTGCAAGCATGTTTAATTTCTTGCAAGTGTGTTACTTTCCTATAAGTGTGTTTACTTTCTGGTAAGTAGCTTTAATCACTTTATTTTTGAATTTGTAGAACCTTTCCAAGCTTGTGAACTAACTATGCTCCATATACAAAAGAAATCAATGATACTACAACAATAAAACAAACCATTGGAATTAGAGATTGTAGCCTGCATGTACAGTGCTTGGTAATTCATAAGTTCCATACAAGCGCCAAGTTGACAATTAAATGCATAATATTTTGGTTCTCTTTCTGAGACATTAGGAGGGTAATTAAAAGTCCTGTCAAGTATATTGTGAGTGCCACTAAGCTAAGGCCACACCTTCTGAGTGGTTTCCTATGAGAGGAAAAACTTTGGACACCATTAAATTCCATGCAAGTTTTAAAGTATATCTAGTTAGGATGTGGATTCATGAGTTTACCAATTCACATTTTCCCAACATATTTGGGTAATGAAATGTAGGTTTCGAAATGGAAGTTGAATGTGGGAATGACAAACTAATGTAAAAACACATATATAAGAGCAATGCCTAATTCTAAAAGAAATGTTAGAGATCAGAGAGGATTTATCTCCAATTAAAGAAAATTTCCTATAGGGAGACATCACGTGAAAGAGGTGTGGCACATGTATTCTACTTTGTATCTAAGGAATAAATTGAAGAATCACTAGGTTGAAGTGTTGGTGAATTTAGGATCCAAAGAGGTAGACATATGTTGAGGAAGAGTTCAAGTGGGAGAGTAGTCTGAAAGAAGCACAATTTTGTTGTTAGAATGTAGTTGATGGAGATGTAGAACTAGATCTACAAGAG
The DNA here is from genome assembly GCA_000404065.3 of Pinus taeda. Taxonomy (NCBI): domain Eukaryota; kingdom Viridiplantae; phylum Streptophyta; class Pinopsida; order Pinales; family Pinaceae; genus Pinus; species Pinus taeda. The sequence continues at coordinate 9,646 of APFE031601396.1, read as the reverse complement.
ATGGAAAGTGGGGTGGGAGGAAAAGAAAAAAAAAAAAATCCTAAAATATTGCTAAAATATGGTACACTTGGTGGGCATTGAGCCAATAGAACCATAATTGAATAAAAGAAGCACTAGCTAGATATTTTATATGAGTTTCACACTAAGAAAGGTTTAGATGGGGGGTGTACTTTAATGGTACCAAATCTAAGTTAGATTATGCATTGGGTAGGAGAATGGTGTCCAAGAAACATAATTCTATTGAATGTTGGGAAGGATTTGAGCTAAGGAACCAAATTCAAGTGGAAATAAGACCTAACTAAAAATATCTAGTGCAAAATTATGAGGAGAAAATTATTGTTTACAATTAAATACAACAACAATAAGAAATGAATTTGATATAAAAACTAATTTCCAAACTTTAATCATCTCATGAAAGGTGTCTTTTTTGTTTTACATATTGTCCATAAATTAGTTATTTAAATAGCTACATGTGGTTTAAAGGACACATGAAATAATAAGCTAGGTTCCCTTGAATTGCATATGTAGGAAACTCATAGGTTGAAATATGCAACTAACTATACATGAACTATGATAGGTATATGGAAAATGCAATCTCAAGAGTGACACACTAGTGGAAGCACATCCTTAAAGGGAGTCACCACTGATGAGACATCCTTCTCAGGAGGTGTACCCTCATGTTTGAAGTCAAACACGTTGTTTTATACACACCACAAGAAATTGACATTTCTAGGAGAGAGGAATACACATTAAAAGAAATGACAAATTATATGAACCAATATAATGGATTAAATCTTGGTTCTTTTATAGGGTGGTAAAATTATATTTACCTTATCAAAAAAGAGTTGTGTTACTATATAATTTCAAAATTTAATTATGTGACCTTTCTAGTTTTGCATGATCATCGGCTACATGTATAACTAGGAATATACCTAACTAACATGTCTTTAAAAGCCCAAGCTAAACACCTTCAACAATACAACATGTATGAGTGTGCACTTCACCATAGGTGATATTGCATCATCACCACATACATGCAAATTCAACTTAGCAATCTAATACTTCAACATCAAATAAACAAAAACTTCAATTCATAAAACATGTGCCATGATATATATACAAAATTGTCTGAGATGAACCTTTTCTTATAAGTGTCACAACGTGCCCAATATACAAAATAATACCTTATGCCTAAACGTGGAAGTGTAGCATATGGTAAAATATATAGAAAATGGCTCTAATATATAAATGAAACCTCATGCCCAAACATGAAAGTATGGCATATGATTTCCTATATATAAAATAGATCTCATTGGTCAATCATTGACCACTTCCACCCTCACCACCATCATTTTCGTCCTAGAAGTTTATCTTGCTCCTCTTACTGGAAGAAGGAGCTCAACCTTGTTTCTTTCAGGAGAATGCTTTGTCTCTCTGGGGACGACACAAAGAAAAACTTTCTCATAAAATTTCGTTCAACAATAAATTGTCACACTTACAAACTAATATTTTAATTATAAATCCCAAAAAACTCATCATAGATGATATAATCAATCACAAGGGTGTCATCCTCAACCATGCCCCCAACCTCTCTGCTATACCACCCTACAGTAATTACAAGAGTCAAAGCATATAATTTAAAATAAAAAAATCCTAGAATTAATTCAATTCGTCATAAAGAAAAAACAATCAATAAATGATCTCATCGCAAATGTATCTCCCAATGATGGAGATTCACTAGTGGGTGGAGAAATCGACTACACAACCTGCTCAGAGGCAACATCTATTGTTGCATCTGCTAAATTTCCATCATGGATTTATGGTTGGGGGAATGCAGGCTGGCTATGTGGAGAAACCATTGGGGATAGAATAGTGGTAGTGCAAATGGTGGGTGGGGGTTGTTGTATGGTGTATGGATGTAGCCACTATGGGTGGATGGGCTGGAAAAGGAGGTGGAGGCGAGTGACGATCAACACCCATGGGTTGTAGTAATGATGGAATTTCACTAGTGGGGGTAAGTTGGATACCATAAATTGGGACAATGTGATGATATTAACAGAGAACTAACAGGGGAATAATTGATGGTGGTGAATGATATGTAGGGGATAGAGTGTAATACTAGGAAAATAAAGGAACTTGCATACACATTTCTAATATTTTAATTGGTTAACCAAAATAAGATAATGAAATAAACGTGTAAACAAAACTTAACTTGAAGCATGATACTTGGGAAGGGGATGATATATCCATCCCAGTGTGCATGACTCCTCGCTTGGTGTCATTGCAATTTGTAAAAATATTAAACAAAACCTACAATTATACCCAAACTAAACTAATATATAATATGGACCAAAAACATATGCAATTTTTTTGCAATAAGGGATATTCTTAATTCACCATACCATGAGAATTGTATTTTTGGATCATCTAACAGCAGTACACCACACCATGAGAAAGAATCATCCACTGTAGCATCAGTGGAAAAACTTGACATTGATGCATTTGTAGGGGTGGGGAAGTGCTATTAAGGTGTAGTAGTTGCAAACAACATATAAATAGGTACATAAAAAAATTTGACACAATTATATATATATATATATATATTATATAGATATATATATATATATATATATATATATATATATATATATATATATATATAATATATATAATATATATATAAATATATTATATATAATATATATATATATATACAGTTTGTAAATATTGTTAAGATAATAACCTCCTCCATAAAACCCTACTGCCTTATTCCCTCCATTTACACATAGCAAGTTTGTTTGCAGCCAACACATTGATGAGGCTCCCATGAGCCTCCATGAGGCTTATACTAGTCAAGTTGTGCTACCAAGTTTAGTGGTCCAACCTTTCTTGCAACATCAAGTAATGGTGGTTCTTGGCGCAATGATGCTACCAAGTTCCCATTGTAGAAAATCTTGTAGATTCACAAGCTCACGGGATGTACTAAGGCAAGAGACAAGAAACAACTTCTACTATCAACCAACATAATCCAATAGATCGATGAAAACAATGATTGACAAGAGGAAGGTAATCAAATACACATAACACAATAAGTATCCGGGGAAAGCCACAGCTCAAAACTCCACTATCTGTATTGCATATATCAGAAATCCAAGATGATAATACAATGATTGTTCTCTCAACAACAATCCCAACACTCAGTAAAATCAATCTCCAACACACAAACAAACTCTTGGCCAACACTTAGCCAATTCTCCTTCTCTCCAAGTCCCTATTTCCTTGCGCAATTCCTATGGCTAATTAGTGAATATTAATGGGAGGATAGTGCATCTAGAACTGTGCAACCCCTTCAAGGTTCAGTTCTTGATTGCATGCATGATCTATACAACTCAGTAAAAATCATACAACTGATAGTACATTTTCCCTGCACTCTACTCTCAACTAGGTCTTTCTCATAATCGACATGCATGAGTTTCTGATGAGGGAATCCTTAGTTAACTAGAGTAGCACTAGTTAATGCATTAGTGCACCAATTGATTGTTAAGTCACTATTAGTTCCTCAAACAGTTTGGAACTAATTTAACTAGACTTAACTCAATAAACTGAGTTAACTAATTACAACTCATACTTAACTCATCTTGGACCCCTATAATGTAGGGAGAACATATACATGACTTCAAAAAGACTTCCAACTCGAAATTCCTAAGCTAATTAGGTTAATTAAACTTAATTAACTATTTACAAGTTGCTATGAGAATAGAATTTGATTTTAATTTTCAGTTTAATTCAAGGACAAATTAAACTGGAATTTCTTGTTTCCATTTCTCAACACTCCCTCTCAACAAAAAAGGGATTATCAGCTACCCAAATCCTATCACTGTGAAACTCAAATTTAAATCTTGACGATGCCTTTGTCAAAATGTCAGTATCTTGCTCCTCTGGGGAAATGTACTCCAACAACATAATCTGCCTCAATACACAATCTCTAAGATGATGATATCGGATATCAATATGCTTGGACCGATCATTAAAACTGGATTTTCAGAGAGCTTGATACAACTCGAATTATCACAGTAAATCACAGTTGGATCCATCTGCTAACAAAACAAACCAACTAGAATCTTCCTCATCCAGATGGCCTCACATTTTTCCTGACTCGCAGCCATGTACTCTAACTCTGTCGAACTGAGTGCAATCGATCTCTGTTTCCTGTTGTACCAAGAAATTGTCATTAACCCAATATTGAAGATCCTTCCTTATGTGCTCTTCCTGACAGATGGACTCCCTGCCCAATCTGCATTAGTGAAGCCTTGAATATCCACTCCCTCTATCCATTTGTACCATAATCCATACTGAGAAGTTCCCCTGAGGTACATCTCAACACATGCTTTGTCACCTTCCACTACAGCTTGGTAGGCCTAACCATCGCTTGACTAATTTGGTTAACTACATAGCACATATCCAATCATGTCTTTACCAAGTATATGAGTGAACCCACAAGCTGCATGTAAATAGTAGCTTCCACTACTCTCTTGAAGTAGCATCCTCCTTCTTCCAGTTACCTACAAGAGGAGTCTGCATGGGTTTGTTGCTCTCCATGTGGAATCTCCTTAGTATCTCGTTGACATACTTGCCCTGAGACACAAACAACTCCCCATATCCCTGTCATCCCTCCATGCCAAGAAAGTAATGCATAAGACCCGTGTCCTTCATATCAAACTCTCTTGCAAGGTCCTCCTTACAAGATTTAATCAACTGGTCATCACATGTCAGTATGAGATCATCAACATAAAGTAAAATGATCAACAATTTACCTTCCACCACTATGTGTTACAGGTTCGCATCTACTTCACTCTTTGTGAAGCCCAACCCAGTGAAGTAGCTATCTATATTGGTGTACCAAGCACGGGGCACTCGCTTCAGCCCATACAATGCTCTCTTGAGCTGGCACACATGTGACTCATAGTCAAAGGTTTCAAAAACTTCAGGCTTCTCTATGTACACCTCTTCCTCAATCATGCCATTAAGGAAGGTTGTCTTCACATCCATCTAATGGATCTTCTAGCCCATCTGTGTTGATAGTGCCAATATAGATTGGATTGACAAGTACCTTGCAACAGGAGAAAAGGTCTCATCATAGTCAATCCCCTCTACCTTTGAAAAGCCACGAGCCACAAATCTAGCCTTATGCTTCTCCACACTACCATATGCAGCTTTCTTTACCTTGTAAAGCCAACGGGAGCTCACTACTGATTTTTCCTCTGGTCTCGGGACCACATACCAAATACTATTACAAACTGTGGAGTCATACTCCTCCACCATGGCATCAACCCAAACCGGTTGTTGCATTGTTTCCTTAAAGTAAAATGGCTTTGTCACAACACATTCGCCCATGAGAGCCATGTATCTAGTGTACCTCTCAGGTGACCTCTTGTGTCTGCACTGAGAAGTGGGTGCTCCCACATTCTCTCGTGCATCATCCAACAATCTATCAGCCTCTCTGGTGCACTTTCTTCCCTCTCTTAAAGACTCTACCTGAGTGGATGTCTCCACTCCTATATCTTCTGCATGTGGCTACTCCACATCAATCTGAGGCTCCTCAACCTTAGGAGTTAAAATCTCATCATCTGCATGTATCTCAAGCTCCCTCTCAAGGGAAACTCGCATGGCCTTCTCCTCATCAAATCTGACATCCCTACAAACCATTGTCATCCGACTGGTCGACATGTAGACCTGATAGTTGTGAGGTGTATCAATGTACCCCACAAATATCCCCAACTCTATTGTTGGCTCAAGCTCCTTCGGTGCATCTTTAGTCACATGGAAATATACCGATGACCCAAAAATCCTGAAGTGACCAACAACTGGCCTCTTACTAGAATAAGCCTCCTCTGGTGTCTTCATCTCAGGTATCCGATGTGTGCTACGGTTCTGAACATAAACTGTTGTGTTGCATGCCTCATCCCACAAGTGTAGTGGTAGGCCCTGATCATGCAACATTGCCCTCACTGCCCCTACTATGCTTATGTTCTTCCTCTTGGCTACCCCATTTTACTGAGGGTTATGGGGTGTCGTCAACTCCCGTTTAATCCCTTCCACTACATAGAAGTTCTTAAACTCATTTGAGACACACTCACCACTGTTATCACTCCATAGAGCTTTAACCTTCTTGCATAACTGTTTCTCAACCAATGCTTTTAACTCACAAAACATTATGAAAGTTTGATCCTTTTTCTTCATGAAAAATATCCAACATTTCCAAGAATAGTCATCAACAAATATAACATAATAATTTTGTTTGGCCATGGATGTTGTCAAGAGTGGTCCACACAAATCTGAATGGACTCTCTCTAGAATAGACTCTGCTCGATTGTGTTTGTCTCCAAAGGAATACTTGGTGTATTTTCCCAATGTGCACCCCTTACATGTATCAACTTGCTCAAGCGAACCTTTGGGAAGATAGTAGAGATCTATTGCAATATCTTCAAAGCCCCATGATGTAAGCAGCTTAATCGCATGTGCCACAACTCGCTAACGTCTCGGCTCTGTACCCTTTCTGCTTTTGAGCTCAAAGAAGCACACTCCTCTACCTCCAACTTATAGATATTATTCACCTGAATCCCTATCTTCTTTACTTGACTCATGGCTATGTGTCGAAGGAACGCCTTTCCTTTTGAGAAGATCACATCAAAACCTCTATCCTCAAGCATGGCAATTGATACCAAGTTCTTCTTCAACCTGGGCACATACATAAAATTCTTCAAGGTGAGTGAAGCCCAATTCTCCCTCTGAAAAGTAACTGTGCCCAATCGAGTAACACTATACTTCCCATCGTCACCCATCTCGATATGCATCTGGAGATCGTTCTCCTGCAAGTCACTGAATAAATATTTGTGTCTAGTCATGTAGAATGAAGCTCCACTATCTAAGTACTATACACTTCCCATCATTGATGACACCATGCATGCAATGAGGGAAAAGTCCAATTCGAATTGAGAGGTCAAAGCCTCACCCGCTGCTCCTCATGGGGACTTCTTCTTGGACTTCTTAAGTGGAAAATTTGTAGCAAAATGGCCCAACTCATGACAATGAAAGCATTTAACTTTCGTCATGTATTTCTTCTTACCTCCATGATAAGAATCTGATTTGGAATGGGAAGCTTTCCCTTTCCCCTTCTTCGCCTTAATCGCTAAGGCACAATTCTCTTCATCAATAGCCTTTGATGAAGAGCCATCCTTGGTGCTCCTCATGATCTCCTCCTACATCAAATCCAACCATAGTTGTTCCCAATCTGACAGCTCCTCCCAACCATTGACAAAGTCCTGATAACTATGCCAACTCTTTGGGATTCCTAGAAGAGCAAGACTTACCATATCTTCTTCGGCGATCGTGATTCCAACACTTCCAATTTCATCACTACATTGAGTGAACTTGGTCAAGTATTTTGAAATCATCTCACCTTTCTCCATTTTGATTTTTTGAAGTTTTTCCTTTAGTGTCAATTTCCTTTGGTTACTGTTGTTGTGATACAAATCCGTCAATTTTTTCCAAATAGCATATGGAGTTTCCTTGCCATGGAGACTCGAGACAATGTGGTCTCAAACTCCCTCAAGAATTCTCAGTCTTTCCTTCGCCACACACTTCTTCCATTCGGCCAAGTGTTGTGCATCCATTGATGTTGGCTTAGGAATTTCTTGATCAACGAATTCCTTCAAGCCATTATCCTCCAGCACAGCCTCCATTTTGTCCCTCCAGCCTATAAAATTTGAGTTTCCTTCCAAGGTATACTTGAGCCGCAAATTGTAGAATGCCATCTACTAATCCTAAAGTATGAAATAAAAATTTGAATTTCACCTATAACCCTTAACTCAAAAATTTCAAAAACTCCTCTAGTATATTATTCTCAACCTTAATACCATGTAGAAATCCTGTAGATTCACAAGCTCATGCAATGTACTAAAGCAAGAGACAAGAAACTACTTATACTATCAGCCAGTGGAAGCCAATAGATTGATGAAAACATTGATCAACAAGAGGAAGATAATCAAATACACATAACACAATAAGTATGTGAGGAAATCCACGGCTCAAAACCCCACTATCTGCATTACATATATCAAAAATCCAAGATGATAATACAATGCTTGTTCTCTCAAGAACAATCCCATCACACAGTAAAATCAATCTCCAACTCACAAGCAAACTCTTGGACAACACTTAGTCAATTCTCCTACTCTCCAAGCCCCTATTTCCTTGCGCAATTCCTATGGTTGATCAACCCATATTAATGGGAGGCCAGTGCATCCAAAACTATGCAATCCCTTCAAGGTTCAGTTCTAGATTACATGCATCATCTATACAACTTAGTAAATCATACAGTTGATCGTACATTGTCCCTGCACTCTAGTCTCAACTGGGTCTTTCTCAGATACGACATGCATGAGTTTCTGATGAGGGAATCTTTAGTTAACTAGAGTAGTTCAGTTAATGCATTAGTGCACCATAGAAAATTTTAGGGGTGAATGTTCGCCCTTTGGCGAAATTAAGGAGTTTTAAATTTTTAGTGGGCGAATATTTTGTATCATAGTACATTTTTACAAATCACCTCAAATAGCCCACCTTATTTTATGGGAGAGGGTAAAAAAGGTAAATTTAGCCCTTGAAATTAGGAGTTACAACCTTCCATTCGCCCATTTCTAAGAATAGGTTTTATTTAAAAGAATCCATTCGCCCATTTTCAAGAATAGGTTTTATTTAAGTGAATCCTATGGGCCAAATACCATATTTATAAAAGAGGTATGGTAAATCAATAAAAATATAAATAAATGAGAAGTATGGTAAATAAATAAAACATTTTTTATATTTACTCCATAAGTCACCTTATATACATGCAAGGGTGTAAACAATTAAAAATATAAGTAAATTGGAGGTATGGTAAATAAATAAAACATCTTTTTATACTTACTCAAAAGCTATGGTAAATAAATAAAAATATAAATAAACTAGACGTATGGTAAATAAATAAAACCCCTTTTTATATTTAGTCCATAACCCTCGTTCTATTTACGAAGAGGTTTTATTTAAGTGAACCCTATGGGCCAAATACCATATTTGTAAAAGATGTATGGTAAATTAATAAAAATATAAATAAACGAGAGGTATGGTAAACAAATAAAACATTTTTTTATATTTACTCCATAAGTCACCTTATATTTACGAACACTCAAAAAAATGCGTTATATTTAGGTGAAACCTATGGGTAAAATACTATGGGACAAATACCATGGACTAGATTGTTATTAATACCATGCAAAAAAACATTATTAACCCTAATATTAATAAAAATAAAAATGGCACATGGTATTGACCCATGTATTCACCAAAATGGCACATGGTATTGACCCATGGTATTCACCTGGAATGTAGCCTATTTAAATGGGGGAATTAAACTAGCATATATCCATCTTTACTCTGGATCTTCTAACCCCCGAGAGGTATCAAATATCGTGATATGCAAACTAGCATAGAGTGAAAAAATATTTGATCCCTCTCGGGGCTTGGTGGATAAGAGTAAAAATGGATGTTGTAATTTAACGTATGTTAAACATTTTAGCTTGGTTAAAATAAAAAATAAAATAAAAATCAA
>APFE031601391.1:142547-182680 GCA_000404065.3 Pinus taeda | reverse complement strand
CACTTAGGTGCAATCACAATTCCCAATGATAGATGAGAGCTCTATTCAACAAATATTTGCAGAGCCTTTTGAACTAAAATACATAATGAAATGAACCATGGATTGAAGCCCTTTTATATATTTCTTCCATACGTGTTTGGATAGGTGAAATACATGCATAATCACAATCTGAAGCGTGATAAATTCTAAGATAGTGTGACAAGATCTTCAATGTAAGCTTACTACTACAAGATGTTATTGTGATTTGATTTGCAAATGTGAACTATGATTAGGAAATTCGACTGAGACTTTTTAAGACAAAGAAAAATCGTTCTTTTGCTAAGTAATAGGTTTAGAATTTTTTTGAATTTTGTTCCTTTGAGAGTTTGATATGGGGGTCTCCAAAATTTTAAGATGCTGAAAATTTTGGGGGTTATTGTAGCAGGTACAATAATAGGTGATTCATGGTTAGGACTTATCAAACTCTATTTAGGCCTTATTTACAATAAATTTTGATCCTCATAAGTATTGAGTCAACCTATGAATCCCACTAGTCATATTATTTAGCCTCGTTATGGATTTAGTCTCTTACCATTGCTTCCATCAGATAAACACATTTCATAAGAATCTTGCCAAGCACCAATTATTTCAATAGGGGAGAAGCATAGTATATATTTGTGAGTTTAAAATGTTCAAAATTTTGATATGAATCCCTAATGTTGCTCTATTTCCAATGAGCATCCATAGCCCTGATGGAGTCACTGAAGAAGTCACAAGCATTGCTTCTCTGCTAGTGAGCATTCATAGCCCCAATGAAGTTGTTTGAATCACCTATCCGTGCAGGAAATATTTATCATTCCTTTACCCTTTATTTTAATTTTCATTTCATGCTCATTGACATTGTTTATTAGGGAATTTAGTACACCAAGGAGGATGAGGGATCTTGACTTATTTTACGGAAAAGAGACATTGTTCCTTGTTTTTCAGGGATTTAAATATTTTCTAAAAAGGTTTGCTCGCTTTGATATTTCTCCTTTCCCTTCTCTAACCAATCGGGTCAACATGCATATCAAACTATTAGATTTCAATATCAATTTAAGTAGCAAAGATCCTATAATTGATACAGGGTAATCGTAGTTCGACTAGAGTTTTCCACTTGATATGAATCATATTTTTCGTATGGATGAAGTTAACTCATAAGGATATTCACAACCAAACTAGTATAAGGAGGTCTAACATTAGCCAATGGTTGAATAGTTACCACAATATATTTTCAAACATTCGACATAGCATCATTGAGCCAAAGAAAAATTCATTTTCATGCTAGACCATTATTTATGTACAATGACTTGATATAAAAATTTGAAAATAAAATACATCAAAAACAAAAGTAGAAAGAAAATGACAATGCAAAAATGTGGATATGTGCATAATATAAAAGAAGTAAGTAAAAAGTAAAACAAAAGCAATATATGCAAGTGGGGATTGTAGCTTGTTTTGCTATTGGAAATATAATTTTAGATCTTCAACATTCACCAGAAGGGAATTAGTCTTCCTGTCTAGATTTTTTAATCGATAAGTATGTATGCCAAGATTTCATGAATTTGATAGGGACTGATCCACAAGGATTGGAACTTGGTGTGTTTCCCATTAGCTTTGTGGGATTTGTCCCACTTCAAGACATAGTCTCCCACACTAACTCCTTATCTTTGGTATTTTTCTTGTAAAACCATATTTTAATACGTATTTGATGAGTGGAAATATTTTCATAGATCTTCTGCCTCTCTTCCTCTAACTTTTGGAGAGTATCAATCCTATTTTGCACAATCGAGCAAGGCCAACCACGTGATTCTTGGGATAATTGAAGAGTTGGTAGGTAGAGATTAAGTGGTAGGATTTATTACTTGTCATAGATGAAGAAATAAGGTGAAGTACCTATAGAAGGTTTTGGTGTAACAAAATCAGAATAGGGAGAATTTATAAAAGCATTATGTCAGTTTCTCTATTGGGTTAGAACTGTCTTTATAATTTAGATTAAATTTTTATTAGTAGATTCAACTAGACCACTACCTTGAGGATAGTAATTTGATGAATATTTCAATACAATTCCATTTTTAAATGAAAAATCATATAATCTTAACTGCTTGGGAAATGATCCTAGTAATAATGTTCCAATTAAGAAAATGGATTACTTCTTGATCATTCACTTTCCTTAATGGTACAACTTCGACCCATCGTGTAAAATAATCCATTGCAGTGAAAATATATCGATGTTGCTTTGATGAGTGAGGAACAATTTAGTTGATGAGAACTAAGAGACGTTGTTGAAATGGTTCTTTGATTACTATAGGATTCAGTGGAGTGGTTGATCGACTTTCTTTGCCAGCATTCTTTTGGCAACTTTGACACTTGTTGCATATGCATGAGCACCTTTGAATAATGTTGGCCAATAATAACCTACTCACATCACCTTGTGTGCTATTGTATCACCAGCATAGTGTCCACCTACTGGTCCATCCTATATTTCAAAACTTTCTCTGAATTGAGACTCTTTAAATTTTTTAGCAAAAACTCATTATGATGTTTTTGAAACAAAACGCCATGAACCAACTAATAGGATAAAGCTTTCAACTGAATGGCCCTTCTTTGTTTTGTTGATAAATGATAAGGCAAAGTTCCTTGTTCCAAAACTTGCCTAATGTTTTTGTATCTGGATGATGGTATACTTGGCGAGACGACATAATTGTTATTATACATTTTGATTTCCTTGTCCCACCCTAACATGTCTTATTCATGCAGATTTGTGGCTTTGACAACAAGCTTACAGAGGCCATGACCTTTAAATGTATGAGATGGCTTGAATTCTAAGACATATTCTTACAGATAGGTTGTCTAATTGGCTCTTTGTTCCCTAATTTTTGTTTTACAAACATATATCTAACTATTGGATTAGGAACAAATACTATAAAATGATTTTTGAGAGTATGCAACTTGAAATGCTTAATAGCTTTATACAATGCATAACTGTGTTTATCCATATCGGGGCTATTTAACTCTGACCCTTACATGCTTGAACTCATGAATGAAATTGGATACTTATTTCCTTGATCATCCTTCTAAGTAAGAACAACCGCTAATGAGGAGCCTGAGGCGCAAGTGTAATGCATGAATTTTTTTTATTATCAAAGTTAGGGCCTGAAAAGGGCTAGAGATTCAACTATGGCTTGCTTAATTTTAGCGAATGCTTCTTTTTTCCTTCTGATTCCATTTATAAATTGCATCCTTCTTAATCATATCTTGTAACTGTTTAACGATTTATGCATAATCTGAAATAAACTTTCGTAGAAAAATATTTATTTTTTATTTTATTTTTCCCAGAAAGGATTGCATTTGTTTCTTACCAATAGGATATGGAATATGAGTAATAGCTTTGGCACATTCAAGATCCACCTTAATGCCACTTTTTTCAATTTTATTCCCTATGAGGATTCCTTCGGACAATGCGAAAATGTTTTTTCGGATTAAGTGATATGTTGTACCTAAATCGCTCAAAAAATTTCCTTAGATGATGCAAGTGATCATATATTTTCTTTGAAAACATTGTAGCATCATCAAGATAAACTACTACACTTCAGTCAATCAACCCTTTGAATGAAATATCCATAGTTCCCCTCTAAAAGGTAGCTCCTACATTAATTATTCCAAAGGTCATATGTCTAAATGAAAAAGTACATCAACAATCAATCTCTATATATCTTTTTTATTGTATTAACATCAAAATGTCCAAATCCATTCAATATGAGGCAGTAGATTCCCATTAATTTAATGATATTTAAGGAAATCATGAAAACAATGTTCCAATGAGAGATGGATATAACAAACATCGATATAAGAAGGTTTTTACTAACCATATAATATAATTGTGTTCCTAAAAATGATATTATATTATTGAAAATAAAAATAGTCATTTGTTCTAGAGTGTATATTTTGATAAACTCTCACACTGAAGATCTTTCTCTTAGTCATTGTTAGAGGGTAGCATTTATATATGCAAATATAATGAAACTTTTTAGCTATGGAAACCTTAATCATCCACCTTCACATTCTTTGGCATGATAAATATGCTTTCAATTACAACTTATTCAGATTAAAAAAAAATGCCATATAAATGGCATATGTGATAAATCATTTTTTGGCCTCGTCATTAGAAAATATGCTTTGACTCACTATTTCTCCATATAAAAAAAATCGTGGCACAAGTCATAAATAAAAGACTAATACAAATTGCGATTGTTGATCCCAGTGTTCCTTTCCTTATTTCACACACTCTCTCTCATTTTTTATGCAATCTTTCCTTCCAATAGCCTATGCATATGCTAATTTAAACCATCACAAAAAGATATATAATTCATATGTAAACCATTCATTATGTGAAGTCGCACAATGCTCCAATGTCAAAACAAATGATGACCACTAGAACACGACGAGTATTCACAGCTTTTCTTATGGGAAAAGTCATTGACTGCATTGTTACTAATAATTCAAGAAAACCCATGATGATGATGATGATGATGAGGGAGGGGGACTTGCAGGTACATGTGCAGGTATGTAGATATAATGGTTGACTGAACCATGTACACTAAAGACATCCTAGTAGACTGGCGGTTGCAGTGGTTAAACACCCATGCATTCTAATGGTTGGTTGTTCCTTTAGATGGATGTCAATTTTTTTTTTGATCATGGTAAACAACAAGTTAGGCCATAGCTAGACTTTGTTGATTGAGTTCAAGATAAGTAGTCATTTAGGGGGAGACTTAAAATATAATTCCTACTTGTCTTAGGTGTGATGCTTTAAGTAAAAGAGTGTGTTCCTATTATTTAGGAGTTATTTAGTTCTACATGTATTTATATGTAACATTATTTGTTTAATATATAGTGTGCTTATGTAATTTTAGTGTTTTTGAATGCATAAATAGATTAGCACCTTGAAAAACCTTGAGGCACTCAAATTACATAGTTAAAACTTAAGTTTCAAAGCAATAGCCTAACGAGAAAAGGTGTTAAAAAAGAGTAAAATTGTGACCCTAAATAATTCTATAAAAATGAAATAATAAAATAGAAAAACAAAAATATAGTAAATTAATTGTAATGGGCCAAAGTCTAATGGTTAAAACTTAAGTTTCAAAGAAAAATTTGCAACCCTAAATAATTCTATAAAATGAAATATAAATGAAAAAAAAAAGTAAATAATTGTAATGGTTAAAGTCTTACCATTTAAATGTTCGCACTATTTTATTAATTTTGGATAATTTGGTTAAAAAATTGTTTAAAAGAGTTAAAAATAAAAACTATGTTGTAGTTTTCAATAATTTGTTATATAATTTTAATGCGATAGAAATTTTTATTATTTATATTGTATTTTAATATAATAATTAACATAAACTATAAAATCCATTATTAAAAATGCGAATTTCATTAAAGTTTCAATTTACAATTTCTAAAAGATTAATAAATTTATTTGGAAATGATTGGAAAAAAAAAAAAACTAAACTTAAATTTTTAGCGATGATAGCTTATTTAGCAATCTATTAAATTGATGTTGTCAAAGTCAAGAGTTTAGATTAAAAAAGACATAAAATTGGTTAAATATTAGCTTTATTGAGCGATCTATTAAATTGATATAGTCAAAATCAAGAGATTATGATTAAAAAAGGTCATAAAATTAGTTAAATATTTGTATGATAAATTGATATATTTCTCAAGTAAAAAGTACTCAAAATTATAATATTAAAATTAATAATTAAAATTTGCTAAAACCACAAAATGATTATGATTGAATGCACCTTTATATGTATGATCCTTGATTCTTGGTACGTGTGGAGAATCCATAGGGCTCCATAGCCTCCAACCACTCTTCAGACCCAAGCCATGCATGGCTAAGTCAGTTGAAATTCCGAAAATCCATGTCCTTCTTTATATTTTAGATATTTACAAAAATTTGTTACATTAAAAAGAATTAAAATTAAATATAACTCAAAACCTTTTTTTAATATAAAAAATTATAAATAATAATAATAGGTTGAAAATTTTAATATAAAAATTATAAATAATAATAATAATAAGGTTGAAAAAACAAAAAAACTCTCGGTATGGAAGTTGGGCCACAAATATGGAAACTTAATAATTATATTATGCCCGCAAGCTTCATTACTAAGCGTTTTTGGTTTTGATAAAAAACTAATATTGATGAAAATTAATGCCAAAATTTTAAAAAGAATTCTTTAATGGTATGTGGGAGAAATAACAATTTTGATGTATGAGTATGAAATGTATTTGCATTATTTTAGGATATAATTTGGGGGTGGGTTATCATAAATAATATTATAATAATATTTAAATTATATTAGTGCAGTCATACAAATTAAATGATTGGTAAATTTAGTTAACTTATTTAGTATGGCTTGTTTAAAATAATGCGTTGATAAAATAATCACTAAAATAGTGTGATGGTAATGTATTCTATATTAAGTGACTATTATATTTAAGGATATAATTTTGACTATTATAGTTAAGGATATAATTTTGAGTGTTAGGTTGTATAATTTTACAATTTTTCAATATTTAAAGTATACTAGGTCAGTTATATAAATTAAGTGGTAGGTCAGCCATATAATTTAAGTGGTTGATAAATAATGATAATAAAAAAATCATTAAAATAATGTGATGTATGAGTTGATGATAATGTATTTGATATTAAGTAGCTACTTATAATTTTGAGTGTTGAAGTTGCACAATATTGCAATCCCTCAATATTTAAAGTATACTAGCACAACCATATAAATAAAATGGTTGATAAACGTCGATGGGTATAAATCCATAATAAATGTCAAAACACCTATTTCATGATACATTTGACATTTCCTAATATTTATCATAAAAATGGATCAAGATTGGATCATTATATTATTTGTCATTCATTGTGATGCTTTTAGAGTGGAAAAAGTGGAGGAATCAACTCACGATGACCATTTTTACCATTGAGACTTAGTTTGGCAAATTGGGATCTAAAACCTTCTAAGAGAATTTTGAGGCATCAAACAACATTTTTAGTGGTAAAACTTTGTCATTTTTTCGCATAACCATTTTTGCATATTCTACATAACCAGGCCACTAGGAGGAAAAGGGGTTCCATTCTTTCAAGTGCATTTGTTCCATATATGAGAAGAAATAACTGAGAGGGATAGGAGATAGAGCACACATAGAGGATTTGTGTATTGAAGTAGCCCATGGGCCACATGCCATACTTCTTTATACTTGCAACCATTTCTATTTAGAGGAAGAGAGCAGAGCGATGTTACCTTCTAGTTGGTCTTTGTCCTGAAAGAGTTTTCTAGGTCATATCTTGTGTAAAATCGTGGTTTGCGAGTTTTTATTTCATTGTTCTCTATTTTCTGCATAATTTAATTTGCAAAAGAGAAATAAAACCATAAAGGTGTAGATTTCGTATTTTTAAATATGGTTTTATTAGATCTGTTGTGACACACTGTCAAGTGGAATATCCATGACAATTTATGGATAAAAAAAAAACTAAATTATGACTTTATTATTTTTAATACACACACACACACACATAAACTCCAACAAATCATGTATCATTTACAATGGTCCAAGCGAAGATTTGGTCAATGAAAAGAACATCATGCTTTCCCAGCCAAAGATCTATCTGAGGGTTGTACGTATTTGGGATTCCAACTGAAGCCATCCTCTTATCATTATTGTAGAGTGATTATGGTTATATCACAAGATCGAGGCCCATATTTCTTGATGGACAAATTGTTTTTTGTGAAGAGGTGTGAGACTAATGTTAGTAAAATTAGTGTTGTAGAGTATACTAGTCTATTGGACATTGATTACCCTTGTCCCCAAGAAATCCTCAATTGAATTCATAAGAATACTTTTAGCTTCTTATGGATAATTAGCATGAAGATGGAAGGAATTATTCTCACCAATTGGATGAGAATTTTCAAACCCAAGTCTCTCGAAGGAATGGGAATTAAGAAACCTTTTTTCTTTATCCAAACTTTAGCAGTGAGGATCCTCTGGCACTTAACCAATAATCAAGGTCTTTGGGGGCAGGTCATGTGCTCCAATTATGTCCCTAATAAGTCAATACTTTATTGGTATAGAAACCCTAGGATGAATGAAAAATCAAACTCGAATATTTAGAAGGAATTGGTTCATTCTTTCCCATTGATTAGAGTTTGGGTAGCTTGGTGTATAGGCAATGAAAAGAAGGTTTGGCTAGGAGAGGACCCTTGGATGGGGTCGGAGGACAATTTCTTCCTTTCTCCTAATTTGAGATGAGGTTTTCATGCCCAAAACATTTGTTTTTTATCGAATGCAAAATATCAATACCCTAAAGTTTGGGGTTGGGAAGGGTAGCTTTCAAGTGAGCATTTAGGATTGCCTCGAGCTTTAGCTGAAGAATAGAACCGATTTGTAGGGTTGTTGTGCTCAAACTTAATATGTCTACATAAAGAAGAAGAAGAAGATGTTTTGTTGTGGTACAAGAATGTTTCCACAGGGGATTACAGTACTAAGCACTAAGTAGGGATATATGGTTTTGGTAGAATCTACCCAAAGTTAAGAAAAACTTTGGTGGTCGGAAAGATTTGAAAGAACCCATGCTTGATCAAGAGCAATATTATGTTGTGGCTTTCCTTTTACCAAGAAAATCATGTCCTAGGATAATGGAGTTAAGAGGGTATCGATTGGTCCTAATTGGTGCCCTTTATGTAGAATTGATGCAGAATCAGTCTCTCATTTGTTTATTTTATCTTTCTATGGCGGTCAAGTCTGGAATTTTCTAGTGAAAGAGCTCAAATCGTCAAGACCATGTGTATTGACTAATCCAAAAAATTCCTTTAAAATTCGGGATACTGATGCAAATGTAAAGAGATATGCAACTTTCCCTAGTTTATTGGTCTCTAGTTTTGGGTGGGCTCCTAATCAAGCTCTTTCCACAATGTTGACATTCCCCTAGAAGTTACAACAAGAATGGTACAAAAACGGTGTAGAGAATAGAAGGAAAACTTGAACTAGAGGAAGCCTCGAGCCCTCACTGGGGTCTTTTCAATGGGGAGTGCAAAGGTCACCCTCTTAAATGCAACATCGACGTAATTGTGTTTCTTGATTCACGTCATTATTTTTTTATTCATTAGGCAACAGTGAACGATACAAACATGAGGGGGAATTAATGGCCATGTTTGCTTTGATATATTTTTTCAGGAGAAAGCAGGTAAACAAGCTCTGGGTAATGGGCCATTCCAACGTGATAATAGAGTGGAAAATGAAAAAGTTCAAGATATAGACAATTAGGTTACAACACCTCCAAGAATTTTGAGACATGATAAATTTCTTTTATTCATATTTACTAGCATAGTTCTATCTTAAGTATGGATCTAACATGAGTCGAGAGGGATAAAATTTCTTCATGTGGAAACTTTCTTAGAGTGCAAAATATAGTGTTATTTTTCATTGTTTAAATTGTAATTTTGAATGCTAAATAGAGTATATATAGGACCAAATAAAAATTTGAACCAAAAAAACTTAATTTTTTTGTATGTATAGATATACATGAAACCAATATCCACATAAATTAGTTAACGTGAATTTTCAAATAGCTTATAAATTAATTAACATAGATCTTCAAATAGTTTATTTAAATCTCTTGTTGAAATATTTTTGAGTATAAAATTTAAACATCTTATTCACACATTTTTTTACTTCTAATTGTTTTAGAGCATATTCATTTTTTAAAATTATAGTCAACATTATTTTTTATTTAGAACATAATTTTTATTTTTTATTTTAAAGTGACCAAATTTACACATCCCTTATACTAAATTGTGATATGAATCTCTCAACTAAATAAAAAAACTTAATACAAAATTAAACTCAATATCCAAAAAAACATTAACAATGCTTTTTAGTACGGTTTCCCAGGCTTTTCCTTCTCTAAACATCTAGATGGCCAAGTAACTAATTACATGTCTCGTCATTAGTTTTAATATAACATACTACGTTTTGAAAGTATATTTCGATATAATTTCATAATACATATAACAATTTTGTATATGTATCAAAGGTTAAAAAAATATATTTTTATATATTTATTTATATATGGTGTGATAGCTTTGTAAAATCACATTAAACTTTAAAATAAATACAATATAAATCCATCAAAATACATCTACAGATTTAAAGGATATTAGGGATATGATTGATGTGACCATAATTAATTTGAGAAAGGCTATCTACTTTTCTTTGACGTTTCCTAGTACCCAATGCTAAGGATCTCCCGAATATATAAGTAGGTAGACTCCTAAATATTTTCTCACATCATCTGTAGTAATTTTTACATGGCCACGCTTCACAATTCTGCGTAAGGAAAAATCAGATTATGAATATCTTGCATGGTATTCGTTCTAAAATGATTTAATATAATGATGGGAATAAAATCTATATAGATTTTTGAGAAAAGGCGTTGTCCTTGTCAACAATTTTTTTAAAGGAATTTAGTATATTATGAAACATGAATATACAACCTACACGTCAGATGCCATATGAAACATTAAAAAAGAGAAGTCGTGATAAGCGTGTTCACTCTTCCAAATAATAAATGACAAATCGATTTTCATGGAATATAAAATAAGAGCAGCGTTTATTCTTAAGAAGTTTGAAAAAGCATATGATATAATTTAATTAAAGAAGCGTTTGTTCTTGAAATAGTAAATGACAAATCAATTTACATGGAATAAATAAATAAATAAAAACATATCATCTAAATATATATATTTTTTGATTTATATTTTCCCGAAAAGAATAAAATATCTTGAAATTGAGTAGCCATGGAGAATTTCGTAACAATATGAGTGCCAATTGTCAAACACCGCCCACCACCTTACAAAAGCAAAACAAGATCCCCTCTCTCTTATGTAGCGAAAATCCCAAAATGATTCGCTTTGGCAGAACGCGTTTGTTGGTTTCACATTTTTTATGAGTAGTTTTTATATTTTTTTAATTGGTTTAAAATGTGGAAGAGATTTATGGAAATCACAAATTTAATGGGTGATTTTTTTATAATAGAATTGTGTCGAGTTTAAGGTCTTTGATTTTATTTATGTAGTTATAATTGAATTTTCGAGAGTTTGAGGGTGCTAAATTTACATATCTAGTTAAAAATCAGTTTAAACAACACAAACCAAGATTTAGCTACACATTTTTTCAAGTTTAAGGGCTCTGAATTTATATATAGTTAAAAACCAGTTTAAACAACATAAATCAATATTTGGTCACAATTTTTTTAAACACTTGAACTCTTTACAATCAAATTGGGCAGAATTTGAAAAGACTAAATCTATATATAATATCAAAAATGAATTTAAACAACACAAATCAAAATTAAACCGCACATTTTTTCCCAAATCTAATTAAAAAATCAGCTAAAATTTCCAAAAAAATGTACACATTTAGTTAAAATTTGAAAAGACTAAATCTATATAATATCAAAAATGAATTTAAACAACACAAATCAAAATTAAATCACACATTTTTTCTCAAATCCAATCAAAAAAATCAACTAAAATTTCACATTTAATTAGTTTAAATTTCCAAAAAAAATTACACACTTACTTAGTTTTTTTAAATAGGCGCAGTCTTTATATAGTCTTGTGGGGCATAATAATTTACTTTTTAAACATGCAGTCTTTAGTTTTGTTTGCTTCTTTAAAGGCGCAGTCTTTATATAATCTTGTACGGCTTGATAATTTAAATGTGGGATTAATGTTTTCTTCTCTGGTCATTATACCAAATAGGCCAACCCATGGTGCTAGGTGGCTGGTTTGCACCTGCTGTTGTTCCCTGGATTCCGTTCCCATCTTCAGAGTTGAGATAGAAATACAGCAATAAGCGAGACTCCTTCGTTGTACTACGTCTGCTGTTTATATTGCTTGTGATGAAGATCAAAGTTGGGCGAAGGCGCGTCAAGATCAGAACCTTAATCCCCGCATTCGTGAGGTTTCGCGGGCTGCTGCGCCGCCTGGTTCGAAAGGTTTCGTTCCCCACGTTACGAAGCTCCTTTCTCGGCTTCAGATGGCCCCTCCGAGCTCCAACCCGGAACCCGGCGGCGCTCAATCATCGCTGCAGCAGGAAGTTGGTTCCGAAGGGTTGCGTGGCGATCTACGTGGGAGAAGAGAGGCAGCGTTTTGTGATTCCGATACTTTATTTGAGGCATCAATTCATTACCAGACTTTTGGCAGAAGCGGAGGTGGAATTCGGTTACAAATACAGAGGGCCTGTCACAGTGCCCTGCGACATCGACGATTTCGAGCAGGTGAAATGGGCCATTGACAGAGAGATAACGGCGTTTCAGAAAAATTTTGATGCCACATTTCATAAGCGATGACGCGACTACAAGTCTTTTAAATTTTAATGGTACGTAGAAAGGCTTCTTTTGTGCTCCAGGGGATATGTGTGGCTATCCACTTATTTCTTTTGTGATCCAGGGGATATGAGTAGCTATCCATTTATTTCTTTTGTGATCCAGGGGATATGAGTTGCTATGCACCCTTCGCTCAAAGCACAGATCTCCATTTTGATAGGTTTTTGTGTGGCTATCCACTTATTTCTTTTGTGATCCAGGGGATATGAGTAGCTATCGACTTATTTCTTTTGTGATCCAGGGTATATGAGTAGCTATCGACTTATTTCTTTTGTGATCCAGGGTATATGAGTTGCTCCTTTTTTCCTTTGCTCAAAGCACAGATCTCCATTTTTGAGATTGATTTGATGTTTGAAATGATAATTTGTTTTTTTAGATTTAAGACTTTTTTATGATCTATAATGTAGAAATAGGTTTTTTGGATTAATCACATTGTTAGGAGAACCAACTAATATAACTGGACTCATCTTTAGATAAAAAAAAAATTTGATATAATAAGATTTTTTTAATATTTCTTTATGACTGCTTTATGTTAAATATGATTTAAAAAGATTTTCGGCCTCATTCTAATGTACACCATCATAACTCTTTTTGAAATATATTTTTATATATATATTTTTAGAAATTTGTATTTCATTTCATTTATTAATTTATTTATTAATATTGAATTTTAATGAGTATAAAACTTGATTTAAATTTAAATTAATTTAATTAGTATAACTTACCTAAAATAATAATAGGATAGATCTATTTTAAACATGGATCTAACATAAGACAAGAGATCAAATTTCTTCACATGTAAACTTAAATACAATGTGTTATTTTTCATTGTTTAAATCGCATTTTTAAATGTTATATAAAGTATATATAGGACTAAATAAACATTTTAACCATAAAAACTCATGCATTTTTTGACTTCTAATTACTTTAGAGAATATTCATTTCTTTTATTGTAGTTGACATTATCTTTTTATTATAACTTACCTAAAATAATATTAGGATAGATCTATTTTAAATACGGATCTAACATAAGGCAAGAGATCAAATTTCTTCACATGTAAACTTAAATACAATGTGTTATTTTTCATTGTTTAAATCACATTTTTAAATGTTATATAAAGTGTATATATGACCAAATAAACATTTTAACCATAAAAACTCATGCATTTTTTTTTTACTTCGAATTACTTTAGAGAATATTCATTTCTTTTATTGTAGTTGACATTATCTTTTTATTTAGAGCATAATTTTTTATTTTTATTTTAAAATGGCAAGTATCAACTTCATGGAATGATGGACAAACTTACTGAATTGTAGAATGAGCCTCTAGGCTCAATGATAATAATAAATCTACTAAAATAATGAAATGTGATGTATGATGTTATGACATTGTACTCAATATTTAGTAGGAGTATATTTAAGGGTATAATTTTGAATGTGTTATATACAATATTACAATCCTTCAATATTTAATGTATATTACAATGCAATCAAAGTTTTCCGTTAACATACAATGACATTAAATTGTCTTTTCTTTTCTTTCTTTTTTTAAATTAGATGTAGTCTATTTGTTATAGGTTTTGGAGGGTTTTGGAGTATATTTTTCAGTCTAATTTGTCTAGAATTTGTTGGAATCATAAGTTTAAATTGTGAATACCTCATAATTTTTTTACAGGGCATTGAATCAATACATGTAGTCAAAAACTCATTTGAAATAACAAAGATCAAGATTTGACCAAAAGAAAATTTGTGGGATTCTAAACAAAAACTCCAAAATATCAACATCTTCTAACTATCAATATTAAAACGAAATTGAATTAGTTAAGTAAATAATAAGACCATAAGGATAATTTTTAACTGTCAAGTCAAATCAATTCCTAGACAATTGAGTGGGTGTGACAAAAATTTCCTTGTGAAAATATTCAATGCTATTTTTTTATTTAAAAATTTATTATCAACAAATAAATATAATTCTCACTCTTATATTGAAAAAAATTCAAATTAGTGTTATGAAAAGGAGATAAGGTAACCTACATAATATGACCCTCAAATCTAACTTCAACTCTGAGGATGTCTACTAAAATTGCGTTGAGGAAAGTGATGCAAGAGCATTTCTTACTTCTATTGAAAAAAATGAAATGTGGAAGGAATTAGATTCTTTTATTTTATTAGTAAATTAATTTTATTTTAGTTTAAAAATTAGAAAGTTTGGATATGAAGGATGTTAGAAAAAGATAAGAAATCTTATCATCTTTTGTGGATATAGATGGAAGTAGTTTTTTTATTAATTTTAGAAAAATAGACTAGATTTGTAGGAGAAAAAATCTCAAGAAAGCTAACACTTTGTGGAAATAAAAAGGGAGCTTGGATTCCCTTCTAGAAAATTCCAACTCATCCAAATTTTAATAATGATAGATGAGGAATCAGATATATAATTATATATGACTGCATGTACTTAGTTTTTTTAATTTAGAAGAAAATAAAATAATATATGTTAGAAATTTGTTGGAGATTTTATGAATTGAAAATGTAATTCGAAAGTGAGAATGAGTTAATGTTGCTTGCACACTCCAACCATTAATCTTGTTGTAGGTTAGGCAAGATCCGACATCAATTTTGGTATCAGAGCTATGACACATAAAAAAAAGTGTGAAATGGAATTCCATGCTTGATGGGGAAGACAAGGTCAAAGGGGAAGACCAACAACTGATATTGGAGATAGGGAGGACATAAGACATGTCAAAGAAAGACTAGAAGCCTTAATGATGAATGGGAAAAGAGATCTAGAGACTGGAGACATAAGCGAATCTAAGGAAGAGTCTCCAACAAAAGATGAAGAACATGCTGAAGAGCCTGTAGAAATTGAGGTTAATGATTGGGGCTATTTTGAGGCCTAAAATGGAGATACCTACCTATACTAGTAGCTTGGAACCAGAAGAATTAATAGATTGGATCAATGGCTTAGATAAGCATTTTGAATACGAGGAGGTAGCTGAAGACAAATAGGTGAAATTTTTTGTAACTAGATTGAAAGGACACACAACTCTTTGGTGGGACGATGTCCAAGAAGAAAGGAGAAGAAAGAACAAAGAAAAGATAAAAATTTGGAGCTAAATAGTGGTGAAGCTGAAAGGTAAATTTTTTCCCAAAGATTACCAGTTGTCTTTATTCACGAAAGTGAAAAACTTGAAATAAAATTCATCGATTGTTAAAGAGTATACTAAAGAAATTTACAAGGCGAGTATTAGAGCAAGATACATCGAAGAAACACTTGAAAAGGTTGAAATATATATCAATGGGTTGCAGTTCTAGATTCAAGACGAGTTTAGCCTATTTTCACCTAGAACTATAGAAGATGCTTACCAATTCAGCTTGAAAGCAAAGGAAAAATTGGCTAGAAAGAAAAGCCAAAGGAATAGAGGTAGGAGTCCTGTAAGGGGAAGAGGAAAAACCAGGTACTGAGAGAAAACTCATCCTCCAAAGGAAGGAAAAGACAGTTCAAGCATTCAACCATCAAGAGGAACAAGGCCTTTCTCAAGAGGACGTGGTCGAGGAAGAGGCTACCAAGTTCAATATTACAAATGTGGGAAATTGGGACATAGGTCATGTGATTGTCTAGAAAATAATCCTACAAGCCAAAGAGGAGCAAACATAGTAGAAGCACAAGAAGAAAATGGAACTACAATTATCTAGGAAGAAACACCAGAGGTAGGAGAATCATTATTGATGAAGAGAATCTTGATTAAGTATTAAAATATTTTTAAGGAACCAACATAAATAAAAAGCATATTCATAACCACATATAAATCAGGAGGCAAGTGTTGCAAAGTGGTGATTGACAGTTGTAGCACAGACAACTTGGTCTCCACAGAAATGGTAGAGAAGTTGGGGTTGTAGAGAATAGCACATCCCACACCTTACAAGGTGTATTGGCTGCAAAAAGGCCATCAGATATTGGTGAATGAGCAGTGTAAAGTGGAGTTCTAAATTGGTAATTACAAGGATGAGGTATTATGTTATATAATGCCAATGGATGTGTCCCATGTGTTGTTGGAAAGACCATGGCAGTATGATAGGAAATCCATTCATGATGGAAGGTCGAACACCTACACTCTTTAGAAAAGTGGCCAAAAACATCTACTAGTACCTTTGGAGGATAAGGATCCAAAAGAGGAAACTAGTCCTAGTGTGCTACTTATGGACATGAAAGAACTATTGCAAGAGCTCAAAAAGAAAGAAGAAATTTATTTTGCTTTAATTGGTAAGCTCAAGGTAATTCTTACCAGCACCAGTTTAAATGATTTCCCTAAAGAAGTCAAGGTTACGTTGGATGAGTTTGTAGATATAATTGTTGACGTGTTGCCAAATAAGTTTCCTTCTTCTCGAATCATTAGTCATCATATAGATCTAATTCCAAGGGCAAGTTTTCTGAATAAATCAGCACACTACATGACTCCATGAGAAAATGACGAGATAAAGAAATAGGTGTAGTGGTTGTTGGACAAAATATTAATAAAGGAGAGCTTAAGTCCATGTGTTGTTCCCACCGTGCTTAGCCCAAAGAAAGATGGTGGATGGAGAATGTGTACTGATTCAAGGGCCATCAATAAAATAACAATAAAGTACAAATTTCCACTTCCTTGCATTGAAGATCTGATTGATTGTTTGAGTAGTGCTAAGTATTTTTCTAAAATTGATTTGAAGAGTGGCTATCACCAGATTAGAATTAGAGAGGGGGATGAATGGAAAACAAATTTCAAAACAAATGATGGGTTGTATGAGTGGTTAGTAATGCCTTTTGGCCTTACCAATGCACCTAACATGTTTATGAGATTAATGAATGAAGTCTTGAAATAATTTATAGGTAAATTTGGTGTTGTTTATCTGGATTACATTTTAGTGTATAAACAAACAAAATAAGAGCATCTCAAGCATCTCAAATTAGTTTTGAGCACCCTACAACAAAAGAAGTTGTTGTTAAATTTAAAGAAATGTAGCTTCATGGAGAATGAGTTGGTACATCTGGGATTTGTGATTTTAGAAGAAGGGTTGAAGATGGATCTATATAAAGTAAAGGCAATAATTAATTGGCCTATTCCAAGGAATGTGTTTGAGGTAAGAAGATTTCATGGTCTTGCAAGTTTCTATTGAAAGTTTATAAATAATTTTAGTAGTTTGTGTGCACCCATTGTTGACACAATCAAATAGAATAAGCAGCCATTTAAATGGACTGTAGTGGCTGATAGAAATTTTGAAATACTGGAGCAAAGGATAATTGAATAGCCTATATTAGCCTTATCAAATTTTAACAATCTTTTTCAAGTTGAGACAGATGCAAGTGGAGTTGATATTGGAGCTATCCTAAGTCAAGAGGGAAGGGTGATTTCATATTTTAGTGAAAAATTAAATGAAGCAAGGCAAAATTATTCCTCTTATGATAAAGAGTTTATGATATAGTTCAAGGTTTAAAAAAATGGAGGCATTATCTCATGCCCAAAGATTTTTTTCTTTAAACTGATAACCATGCTCTACAATATATAAACAATCAGGCCAAATTGAATAAGAGACATGCTAAATTGGTGGAGTTATTGAAAAATTTCACGTTATTCATCGAGTATACAAGTGTTAAATCAAATAAAGTTGTTGATGCATTAAGTAGAATAAATTTGATGTTGCATGAGTTTCAAATCAACACTTTAGGATTTGATGAAATGAAGGAGATGTATAAGGAAGATGTTGATTTCTAAGGATGCATATGTTGCTTGTAAAATTCTAGTTAGTGGTGTTAGAACTCCATGGTTGAGCTTTATGTTGTAGGAATGATTGTTATTTAAAGATAGCAAATTGTGCATACCCAAATGTTATTTGAGAGAAAATCTTATCAGGGAAAAGCATAGCAGAGAATTATCGAGACATTTTGGGCAAGACAAAACTTTTTCTCAATTGAATGCTTTTTATTTTTGGCCAGGAACACAAGATGATGTGAAAAGGTTTGTTGCAAAATCTATGATCTGCCATCATGCGAAGGGAAGAAGTTAAAATATAGGTTTATATCAACCATTACCAATTCTTGCTGGACCATGGGTTTTAATGAGCATGGAATTTATATTGGGATTTCCAAGGACTCAAAGAGGTAATGACTATATGATTGATACAATCTCTAAAATGACACATTTTATACCTTGTAACAAAACTAGTGATGCCACCAATGTTGCCAATTTTTTCTTTAAAGAGGTGGTAAGGTTTCATGGATTTCCTAGAAGCATTGTATCTGATAGAGAGACAAGGTTTGTCAGTCATTTTTGGAGAAATTTATGGAAGAAGTTGGGTACTAACCTTAATTTCAACTCAACCTATCACCTAGAAACTGACAGGAGAACATAAGTGGTGAAAAGGAGATTGGGAAACATCCTAAGAAGCTTGGTAAGTGAAACTCCCAAACAATGGGATCATGTTCTTTCTCAGGATGAATTTGCATACAATGATACACCCAACAGAAGTACAGGTATGATTCCCTTCTAGATCTTGTATGGAATGCATCCAAGGGGAGTATATGAATTGAGAAATTTGGGAGAACAAGATATAAGAAGTGCAAAAGGTGAATAATTTGTAGCGAGGATGCAAGAATTGCAAAAAAGAGTTAAGCAACAGCCACATGAAAGCAACAACAAATATAAACAAAAGGTTGATTCAAAGAGAAGACAACATAACTTTGAGATTGGTGATTTAGTCATGGTACGTTTGAGGACAGAAATACTTCCTAAAGGAACTTATAACAAGATAAAACTTAATAAGATTGAACCTTGTAAATTTTAAGGAAATTTTCCTCAAATTCTTATGAAGTGGAGCTTCCAAGCAATGTTGGCATTTCCCCAATTTTTAATGTTTCTGATTTGTATTCCTTTCAGGGAATAGGAAAAGTTTCAAATGATGAGTCTTCCAATGAAGTAGATAAGATTGTTGAATGGGAGCAACAACTTCCCAAAGCAACTCCAAAGGAAATTGAAGGGTGATTAGATCAAAAAGTGGTGAAGAAAACTAGATTAAAAGTGTGCTTCCAGTATTTGGTGAAGTGGAAAAGGAAGCCATTAGAGGATGCTACTTGGATGATTGTTCGAGGGATATCCAAGAGTTGCACAAATGTTTAAGAGATTGTGGACAATTTCTTTCCCCGAGAGCCTGATGCAGGAGTATCTTACTCTTAAAATTGGAAAAAAAAAACAAATGAAATGTGGAAGGAATTAGATTCCTTTATTTTATTAGTAAATTAGTTTTGTTTTAGTTTAAAGATCAAAAAGTTTGGATAGGAATGACTTTATAAAAGAATAAGAAATCTTATCCTCTTTGTGGATATAGATGGAAGTAGTTTTTTATTAAGTTTAGAAAAATATACTAGATTTGTAGGAGGAAAAATCTAAAGAAAGCTAGGACTTTGTAGAAAAAAAATAAGGAGCTTGGATATCTTTTTGGAAAATTGCAACTCATCCAAATTTTAGTAATTATATAGATGAGGAATTAGATAAATAGTTATATTATAATGCAATGTGCTCAGTCATTGCAATTGAGAAAATATATATATATATATATATATATATATTAGAAAATTTGTTAAGAATATATTATATATATATATATATAAAACAAAGGATTCTCCCGATATATATAAGTAGGTAGACTCCTAAATATTTTCTCACATCATCTGTAATAATTTTTACATGGCCACGCTTTACAATTCTGCGTAAGGAAAAATCAGATTATGAGATATCTTGCATGGTATTTGTCCTAAAATGATTTAATATAATGTTGGGAATAAAATCTATGTAGATTTTTGAAAAAAGGCACTGTCACAATTTTTTCCAAGGAATTTAGTATATTATGAAACATGAATATACAACCTACACGTCAGATGCCATATGAAACATTAAAAAAGAAAAGCCGTGAAAAGCGTGTTCACTCTTCCAAATAATAAATGACAAATCAATTTTCATGGAATATAAAATAAGAGCAGCTTTTATACTTTTAATTATCGAGAAGTTTGAAAAAGCATCTGATATAATTTAATAAAAGAAGCGTTTGTTCTTTTAATTATTGAGAAGTTTGAAAAAGCACATATATAATTTTTATTTCTTGAAATAGTAAATGACAAATCAATTTACATGGAATTAAAAAAAAAAAAAACAAACATACATACCATATAATTTTTTTTATTTCTGAAAAGAATAAAATATCTTGAAATTGAGTAGCCATGGAGAATCTAATAACGATATGAGTGCCCAATTGTCAAACACCGTCCCACCACCTTACAAAAGCAAAAACAAGATCCTCTCTCTATTATGTAGCAAAAATCACAAAATGATTCGCTGAGGCAGAACGCATTTGTTGGTTTCACATTTTTTATGAGTAGTTTTTATATTTTTTTAGTTGGTTTAAAATTTGGAAGAGATTTAGGGAAATCACAAATTTAATAGGTGATTTTTTATAATGGAATTGTCTAGAGTATAAGGGCTTTGAATTTATATATGCAGTTATAATTAAATTGTCTGAGAGTTTGAGGGTGGTAAATCTACATATGTAGTCAAAAATCAGTTTAAACAACACAAATCAAGATTTAGCCACACATTTTCTCGAGTTTAAGGGCTCTGAATTCATATATAGTCAAAACCCAGTTTAAACAACACAAATCAATATTTGGTCATAATTTTTTTAGACAGGTGAACTTTTTACAATCGAATTGTCCAGAATTTCAAAGGACTAAATCTATATATAATATCAAAAATAAATTTAAACATCACAAATCAAAATTTAACTACACATTTTTCCCCTAATTCCAATAAAAAAAATCAACCAAAATTTCCAAAATTTGAAAGGACTAAATCTATATATAATATCAAAAATAAATTTAAACATCACAAATCAACATTTAATCGGTCAAAATTTCGGAAAAAAATTGCAGTCAAAATTTAGGAAAAAAATTGCGCATTTGGTTAGTTTTCTTTAATAAGCGCAGTCTTTATATAGTCTTGTACGGCACACATTTTTCAAAATTCCAATAAAATAAAAAATCAGCCCAAATTTCCGAAAAAAAATTGTACAGTTAGTTAGCTTTCTTTAAGAAGCGCAGTCTTTATATAGTCTCGTACGGCATGATAATTTGCTTCTTTAATATGCCGTCTCTATATGCTTTTTTTTTACTTCTTTAGTAGGCGCAGTCTTTATATAATCTTGTACGGCTTGATAATTTAAATGTGGGATTGTACAGTTAGTTAGCTTTCTTTAAGAAGCGCAGTCTTTATATAGTCTCGTACGGCATGATAATTTGCTTCTTTAATATGCCGTCTCTATATGCTTTTTTTTACTTCTTTAATAGGCGCAGTCTTTATATAATCTTGTACGGCTTGATAATTTAAATGTGGGATTAATGTTTTCTTCTCTGGTCATTATACCAAATAGGCCAACCCATGGTGCTAGGTGGCTAGTTTGCACCTGCTGTTGTTCCCGGGATCCGAACAGATGACCAACTGCTCCAATCAAAAACCCACAAACGCCCCTCTCCGTTCCCATCTTCAGAGTTGGAGATAGAAATACAGCAATAAACGAGACTCCTTCGTTGTACCACGTCTACAGTTTATATTGCTTGTGATGAAGATCAAAGCTGGGCGAAGGCGCGTCAAGATCAGAACCTTAATCCCCGCATTCGTGAGGTTTCGCGGGCTGCTGCGCCGCCTGGTTCGAAAGGTTTCGTTCCCCACGTTACGAAACTCCTTTCTCGGCTTCAGATGGCCCCTCCGAGCTCCAACCCGGAACCCGACGGCGCTCAATCATCGCTGCAGCAGGAAGTTGGTTCCGAAGGGTTGCGTGGCGATCTACGTGGGAGAAGAGAGGCAGCGTTTTGTGATTCCGATACTTTATTTGAGGCATCAATTCATTACCAGACTTTTGGCAGAAGCGGAGGTGGAATTCGGTTACAAATACAGAGGGCCTGTCACAGTGCCCGGCGACATCGACGATTTCGAGCAGGTGAAATGGGCCATTGACAGAGAGATCACGGCGTTTCAGAAAAATTTTGATGCCACATTTCATAAGCGATGACGCGACTACAAGTCTTTTAAATTTTAATGATACATAGAAAGGCTTCTTTTGTGCTCCAGGGGATATGTGTGGCTATTCACTTATTTCTTTTGTGATCCAGCGGATATGAGTAGCTATCCATTTATTTCTTTTGTGATCCAGGGGATACGAGTTGCTATGCACTTTTTTCCTTCGCTCAAAGCACAGATCTCCATTTTGATAGGTTTTTGTGTGGCTATCCACTTATTTCTTTTGTGATCCAGGGGATATGAGTAGCTATCCACTTATTTCTTTTGTGATCCAGGGGATATGAGTTGCTATGCACCTTTTTTCCTTCGCTCAAAGCACAGATCTCCATTTTGATAGGTTTGTTTCATAAGATTGATTTGATTTTTGAAATAATAATTTGTTTTTGTTAGATCTAAGATTTTTTGTGATCTATAATGTAGAAATAGATCTTTTGGATTAATCACATTGTTAAGAGAACTAAATAATGTGACTCGACTCATTTTTAGATAAAAAAAATTTGATATAATAAGATTTTTTTGATATTTCTTTTTATGGCTGCTTTATGTTGAAAAAGGTTTTCCGCTTCATCTTAATTTACACCATATTTTTATATACATATTTTTAGAAATTTGTATTTCATTTCATACATTAATTTATTTATTAATATTGAATTTTATATGGGTATAAAACTTGATTTAAATTTAAATTAATTTAATTAGTATAACTTACCTAAAATAATATCAGGATAGATCTATTTTAAATAAGGATCTAATATAAGACAAGAGATCAAATTTCTTCACATGTAAACTTAAATACAATGTGTTATTTTCCATTGTTTAAATGGCATTTTTAAATGTTATATAAAGTATATATAGGACCAAATAAACGTTTTAACCATAAAAACTCATGCATTTTTTTTACTTCTAATTGCTTTAGAGAATATTCATTTCGTTTATTGTAGTTGACATTATCTTTTTATTTAGAGCATAATTTTTTATTTTTATTTTAAAATGGCAAGTATCTACTTCACGGAATGATGAACAAACTTACACATCCCATACTGAATTATAGAAT
This sequence comes from Pinus taeda, assembly GCA_000404065.3. Lineage (NCBI taxonomy): Eukaryota > Viridiplantae > Streptophyta > Pinopsida > Pinales > Pinaceae > Pinus > Pinus taeda. Next base: position 159,048 of record APFE031601391.1, on the reverse strand, counting down.
GAGCCTCTAGGCTCAATGATAATAATAAAATCTACTAAAATAATGAAATGTGATGTATGATGTTATGACATTATATTCAATATTTAGTAGGAGTATATTTAAGGGTATAATTTTGAATGTGTTATATACAATATTACAATCCTTCAATATTTAATGTATATTACGATGCAATCAAAGTTTTCCGTTAACATACAATCACATTAAAGTGTCTTTTCTTTTCTTTTAAATTAGACTTAGTCTATTTGTTATAGGTTTTGGAGGGTTTTGGGGTATATTTTTCAGTCTAATTTGTCTAGAATTTGTTGGAATCATAAGTTTAAATTGTGAATACCTCATAATCTTTTTTCAAGGCACTGAATCTATACATGTAGTCAAAAACCCATTTGAAATAACAAAGATCAAGATTTGACCAAATGAAAATTTATGGGATCCTAACCCAAAACTCCAAAATATCAACACCTTCTAATTATCAATATTAAACCAAAATTAAATTAGTTACTTAAATAATAAGACCATAAGGATAATGTTTAACTATCAAGTCAAATCAATTCCTAGGACAATTGAGTGGGTGTGACAAAAATTTCCTTGTGAAAATATTCAATGCTATTTTAAATATTTAAAAATTTATTATCAACAAATAAATATAATTCTTGCTCTTATATTGAAAAAAAAAATCAAATTAGTACTATGAAAAGGAGATAAGATGGCCTACATAATATGACCCTCAAATCTAACTTCAATTCTGAGGAATAGGATGTCCACTAAAATTGCTTTGAGGAAAGTGATGCAATAGCATTTTACTCTATTGGAAAAGAAATGAATGTGGAAGGAATTAAAAAAATGAATGTGGAAGGAATTAGATTATTTTATTTTATTTAGTAAATTAGTTTTGTTTTAGTTTAAAAATTAGAAAGTTTGGATATGAATGATGCTAGAAAAAAAAATCTTATCATCTTTTATGGATATAGATGGAAGTAGTTTTTTATTAAGTTTAGAAAAATAGACTAGATTTGTAGGAGAAAAAATCTCAAGAAAGCTAACACTTTGTGGAAATAAAAAGGGAGCTTGGATTCCCTTCTAGAAAATTCCAACTCATCCAAATTTTAATAATGATAGATGAGGAATCAGATATATAATTATATATGACTGCATGTACTTAGTTTTTTTAATTTAGAAGAAAATAAAATAATATATGTTAGAAATTTGTTGGAGATTATGTGAATTGAAAATGTAATTCGAAAGTGAGAATGAGTTAATGTTGCTTGCACACTCCAACCATTAATCTTGTCATAGGTTAGGCAAGATCCGACATCAATTTTGGTATTAAAGCTATGACACATAAAAAAAAAGTGTGAAATGGAATTCCATGCTTGATGGGGAAGACAAGGTCAAAGGGGAAGACCATCAACTGATATTGGAGATAGGGAGGACATAAGACACGTCAAAGAAAGACTAGAAGCCTTAATGATGAATGGGAAAAGAGATCCTGAAACTGGAGACATAGTGAATCTAAGGAAGAGTCTCCAACAAAAGATGAAGAACATGCTGAAGAGCCTATAGAAATTGAGGTCAATGATTGGGGCTATTTCGAGGCCTAAAATGGAGATACCTACCTATACTAGTAGCTTGGAACCAGAAGAATTAATAGATTGGATCAATGCTTTAGATAAGCATTTTGAATACGAGGAGGTAGCTGAAGACAAACAGGGGAATTTTGTTGTAACTAGATTGAAAGGACACACAACTCTTTGGTGGGACAATGTCCAAGAAGAAAGGAGAATAAAGAACAAAGAAAAGATAAAAAGTTGGAGCTAAATAGTGGTGAAGCTGAAAGGTAAATTTTTTCCCAAAGATTACCAGTTGTCTTTATTCAAGAAAGTGAAAAACTTGAATTAGAGTAGGATACATCGAAGAAACACCCTAAAAGGTTGACATATATATCAATGGGTTGCGGTTCGAGTTTCAAGATGAGTTTAGCCTATTTTCACCTAGAACTGTAGAAGATGCTTACCAATTCGCCTTGAAAGCAAAGGAAAAATTGGCTAGAAAGAAAAGCCAAAGGAATAGAGGGAGGAGTCCTATAAGGGGAAGAGGAAAAACCAACTACTAAGAGAAAACTCGTCCTCCAAAGGAAGGAAAAGGTAGTTCAAGCATTCAACCATCAAGAGGAACAAGGCCTTTCTCAAGACGACATGGTCGAGGTAGAGGCTACCAAGTTCAATATTACAAATGTGGGAAATTGGGACATATGTCATGTGATTGTCTAGGAAATAATCCTACAAGCCAAAGAGGAGCAAACATAGTAGAAGCACAAGAAGAAAATGGAGCTACAATTTTCTAGGAAGAAACACCAGAGGTAGGAGAATCATTATTGATGAAGAGAATCTTGATTAAGTATTAAAATATTTGTAAGGAGACAACATAAATAAAAAGTGTATCCATAACCACATACAAATTAGGAGGCAAGTGTGGCAAAGTGGTGATTAACAGTTGTAGCACAGATAGCTTGATCTACACAAAAATAGTAGAGAAGTTGGGGTTGTAGAGAATAGCACATCCCACACCTTACAAGGTGTCTTGGCTGCAAAAAGGCCATCAGATATTGGTGAATGAGCAGTGTAAAGTGGAGTTCCAAATTGGTAATTACAAGGATGAGGTATTATGTGATATAATGCCAATGGATGTGTCCCATGTGTTGTTGGAAAGACCATGGCAGTATGATAGGAAATCCATTCATGATGGCAGGTGGAACACCTACACTCTTCAGAAAAATGGCCAAAAACATCTGTTAGTACCTTTGGAGGATAAGGATCCAATGCTACTTATGGACATGAAAGAAATATTGCAAGAGCTCAAAAAGAAAGAAGAAATTTATTTTGCTTTAATTGGTAATTCGGAGGTAATTCTTACCAGCACAAGTTTAAATGATTTTCCTGAAGAAGTCAAGGTTATGTTGGATGAGTTTGTAGATATAATTGTTGACGTGTTGCCAAATAAGTTTCCTTATTTTTGAATCATTAGTCATCATATATATCTAATTCCAGGGGCAAGTTTTCCGAATAAATCAGCACACTACCTGACTCCACAAGAAAATGATGAGATAAAGAAAAAAGTGTATGAGTTGTTGGACAAAGGATTAATAAAGGAGAGCTTAAGTCCATGTGTTGTTCCCAGCATGATTAGCCCAAAGAAAGATGGTGGATGGAGAATGTGTACTGATTCAAGGGCCATCAATAAAATTACAATAAAGTACAAATTTCCACTTCCTCGCATTGAAGATCTGATTGATTGCTTGAGTGGTGCTAAGTATTTTTCTAAAATTGATTTGATGAGTGGCTATCGCCATATTAGAATTAGAGAGGGGGATGAATGGAAAACAAATTTCAAAACAAGCCATGGGTTCTATGAGTGGTTGGTAATGCCTTTTGGCCTTACCAATGCACCTAACATGTTTATGAGATTAATGAATGAAGTCTTGAAATAATTTATGGGTAAATTTGGTGTTGTTTATCTGGATGACATTTTAGTATATAGACAAACAAAAGAAGAGCATCTCAAGCATCTCAAATTAGTTTTGAGCACCCTACAACAAAAGAAGTTGTTGATAAATTTAAATGTAGCTTCATGGAGAATGAGTTGGTAGATTTGGGATTTGTGATTTTAGAAGAAGGGTTGAAGATGGATCTAGATAAAGTAAAGGCAATAATTAATTGACCTATTCCAAGGAATGTGTTTGAGGTAAGAAGATTTCATGGTCTTGCAAGTTTCTACTGATAGTTTATAAATAATTTTAGTAGTTTGTGTGCGCCCATTGTTGACACAATCAAGGAGAATAAGAAGCCATTTAAATGGACTGTAGTGGCTAATAGAAATTTTAAAATACTGTAGCAAAGGATAATTGAATAGCCTATATTAGCCTTACCAGATTTTAACAATCTTTTTCAAGTTGAGATAGATGCAAGTGGAGTTGATACTGGAGCTATCTTAAGTCAAGAGGGAAGGGTGATTGCATATTTCAGTGAAAAATTACATGAAGCAAGGCAAAATTATTTCTGTTATGATAAGAGTTTTATGATATAGTTCAAGCTTTAAAAAAATGGAGGCATTATCTTATGCCCAAATATTTTTTTTCTTTATACTAATAACCATGCTCTGCAATATATAAACAATCAGGCCAAATTGAATACGAGACATGCTAAATGGGTGGAGTTATTGCAAAATTTCACATTTGTCATCGAGTATACAAGTGTTAAATCAAATAAAGTTGTTGATGCATTAAGTAGAATAAATTTGATTTTGTATGAGTTTCAAATCAACTCTTTAGGATTTGATGAAATGAAGGAGATGTATAAGGAAGATGTTGATTTTAAAGATGTATATGCTACTTGTAAAAATCTAGTTAGTGGTGTTAGAACTCCATGGTTGAGCTTTATGTTGTAAGAATGATTGTTATTTAAAGATAGAAAATTGTGCATACCCAAATGTTATTTGAGAGAAAATCTTATCAGGGAAAAGCATAGCGGAGGATTATCAAGACATTCTGGGCAAGATAAAAAATTTTCTCAATTGAATGTTTTTTATTTTTGGCCAGGAATGCAATATGATGTGAAAAGGTTTGTTGAAAAATCTATGATCTGCCATTATGCGAAGGGAAGAAGTTAAAATACAGGTTTATATCAGCCATTACCGATTCTTGCTAGACCATGGGATTTAGTGAGCATGGACTTTATATTGGAATTTCCAAGGACTCAAAGAGGTAGTGAATATATCCATGTTGTGGTTGATAGAATCTCTAAATTGACACATTTTATACCTCGTAGCAAAACTGGCGATGCCACCAATGTTGCTAATTTGTTCTTTAAAGAGGTGGTAAGGTTGCATGGATTTCCTAGAAGCATTGTATTTGATAGAGAGACAAGGTTTGTCGATCATTTTAGGAGAAATTTATGGAAGAAGTTGGGTACTAACCTTAATTTCAACTCAACCTATCACCCAGAAACTGACGGCAAAATAGAAGTGGTGAATAGGAGATTGGGAAACATCCTAAGAAGCTTGGTAAGTGAAACTCCCAAACAATGGGATCATGTTCTTTCTCAGGATGAATTTGCATACAATGATACACCCAATAGAAGTACAAGTATGCGTCCCTTCTAGATCTTGTATGGAATGCATCCAAGGGGAGTATATGAATTGAGAAATTTGGGAAAACAAGATATAAGAAGTGCAAAAGGTGAAGAATTTGTAGTGAGCAGGCAAGAATTGCAAAAAAGAATTAAGCAACAGCCACATGAAAGCAACAACAAATATAAACAAAGGGTTGATTCAAAGAGAAGACAACATAACTTTGAGATTGGTGATTTAGTCATGGTACATTTGAGGACAAAAATACTTCTTAAAGGAACTTACAACAAGATAAAACTCAAGAAGGTTGAACCTTGTAAAATTTTAAGGAAATTTTTCTCAAATTCTTATGAAGTGGAGCTTCCAAGCAATGTTGGCATTTCCCCAATTTTTAATGTTTATGATTTGTATTCCTTTTAGGAAATAGGAAAAGTTTCTGATGATGAGTCTTCCAATGAAGTAGATAAGAATGTTGAATGGGAGCAACAACTTCCCAAAGAAACTCCAAAGGAAATTGAAGGGCTATTAGATCAAAAAGTGGTGAAGAAAACTAGATTAAAAGAGTACTTCGAGTATTTGGTGAAGTGGGAAAAGAAGCCATTAGAGGATGCTACTTGGATGACTGTTCTAGGGATGTCCAAGAGTTGCACAAATGTTTAATAGATTGTGGACAATTTCTTTCCCCAAGAGCCTAACGCAGGAGTATCTTACTCTTAAAATTGGAAAAAAAACAAATGAAATGTGGAAGGAATTAGATTCCTTTATTTTATTAGTAAATTAGTTTTGTTTTAGTTTAAAGATCAAAAAGTTTGGGTAGGAATGACGTTATAAAAGAATAATAAATCTTATCCTCTTTGTGGATATAGATGGAAGTATTTTTTTATTAAGTTTAGAAAAATATACTAGATTTCAGAGCCTTAAATTCTTTAAACTTGTCAAAGATTTCAGATTCCTTTATAAGGAAATATATCCATGTATTCCTTGAGCTTCGACATGTATAAATATTTATTGTAACGTTGAAAGGAACAAAATGAAAAATCAAGTTGGTAGTCTCGATGTTGGGATCTAGGGGAAAATCTTTGTGTATATGTGTTTTATGTGTTATGCTCTCACATTGTTTATTTTCTGTGTTTTAGAATTCGCATGCAAGTAATTTCTGTATGGGGTTAAAACCTACACCACTTGCAAATTATTTGAGGTTTACTTATTCCTAAGAGTTGTTATAACAGAGAATGGACTGTTGTGCCCCATTTGATGAATCAATCATACATACTTTTGGCACTCTCCCTCCAAACTTGCCATCGATCGAGCTCGCCATCCATTCTAAATATCATTCTCGCTTTAGTGTATGGCTTGGATCCAAGGGGCAGTAAAATCTGTTATATCATGCTTTGTTAAAAGGGTTTATGGATGAACTAAATAACACAATAAGTTAAGGTAGATATTCTCAATATGTGATACAATAGTTATAATATCTCTCCTAAAAGAATTTTAGGTGACAAATTGTAATCGATGTTCTTTCTTCTAGCAATAGGTTCAAGGAGAAGAACGCCAAAGCTATAAACAATAGTTTTTACATATATTCTCCCTTGCAACACATATACTTGTGCACCCATTACATGCAAAGAAATTTGTAGTAAATCCTAAGAAGTAAAAGCTTAAATGGAGAATGTATATCCCCAAAATAAATATACATTAGATTGCAATTACAATACTATCAATACTCTTAATCAAATCAACATAGAGTAAAATATGTGCATTGATATTGGTAGTGTGAGAATGCTGATTACATTGAAATATTACTAAGTTCCAACAAAAACTCTTGTGCATACATGAGTTTCCTCTCCAGGAAAAACTCTTTCTAGGCCAAAGTTTATGTTATAAGATTTAGTTTCATGTTCAACAACACATAACTTGCTTTGATATCCCAATAAATAACCCATCATGGAGAATCCTGGTGAATATAGAGAATCCCATGAGCTACTCCCAATATGATGTTGTAATGCTTTGGCCAAGCAAATTGTGTGTTTGTTTAGATCTATATGTGTATGTACAACACTATTTAATTATCATGATTGAATAAGTTTCTTGAAACAATAATGTTTTATATCTACATATATAAAATGGGTTTAGAAATCATGCACTGAATAGAATTTTATCAAGGATCTTATTGGGTAAGTATTCATAAACAAACAACCTTTTTGATACATCTGTGCAGAAGCCTGGCATGTTAAAAAAAATCAATGTTATATTTTGGCAAGAAGTTTAACTTCATTCATAAATTCTTTCTTCACTTCCATAGATCTTAAGGATAGTTTTTTCACAGTTATTTATTTTCCATTCCGAGTGATTCTTTGAAAGATTCAAACAAAAGATTCATATGAAAATTTTGTATAGCATTTAAGATCAATGGTCTTCCTACATCTAACGGACAATGGTGTGATCTGCAAAATATAATTGACATTGTAAAAACCATGAAGGCTTCCTTAGCTTAGGTTGTCTTGTATATAGGGGCAAATCCTCCCTGTTTGACCTTGTTATCATCATGTAAGTTTTTAGTAGCAGTGAGTAATGTTCCCATTGTAAATAATATTTGTTGATTGTGATCGATTAGTGTGCTTTCTTCATTGGGTTCATGATCTATATTATGAAAGTACAGAACTATATCAGAAAATATAATATATATTGAAACAAAAGTTGAATATTATTACATAACTTGCTATACTTGTAAATATAATTATTAAATACAAATATTATAATTTATTTAACATTTTAATATTAATATTAATTTACAAATATTTTATATATATTTATTTGGATTCAAAATCTATTTCATTTTATATTTTTTTCATATTTTTAAATTTAAAAATAAAATAAACTATTTTCATTTCTAATTTAATTCTAATAATCATTTAATAAATCTCTTGAAAAATATTATAAAAAAATGTCATCAATAACTTTTTTGAACAGCCTGTGTTAATTGCAATATTGTATTGTTACTTATTTGTGATAGTTCACTATATCATTTTTGAAGATATATTTACATAGCCATAAGGGCTCTCATCAACTCCCTGTTTATGTTTCAATGTGTAAGAGTATAATAACAAGGAAAGTGTATTGAAAACAATCACTTGCATCCATATAAGGTTATGGATAATCAATGCAACAACAATTTTCCATTAAAGATAATGAACTCCATGGCTTAAATGGGTATGTGTTAGTAATGAACAAAACATAGAGATATTTCTATGTCCATCATTCTATAGGATCAAAGTTTCAAGACCTTCCTTCTCTCAACGATCATGGAGATTCTACCAAATTTCATTATAAGTAAAAGTTGAAAACCAGAGGATTTTTAAAACTATTTATGGATATTATTGTTAAATCTGTTGAAGAAATTTACAATAAAAATTAAAAGAAATCACACGTCCATTAACATTAGAAAATAACACACTGATATAGTAAGAATCATATTATATTGTCTAAAAATTTGTGAAAAACATTATATAACTTCCCGGATGAGGGTGATCACATTGTACAAGAGGGGGCCTTAGAGGTTGAGCCCACCACCCTATGACATGATGAACATTTATGAGTAATGGCATAACTCACCTCCAACATGCATCTACATGCAGACCAACAATTGGCCATTTACAACTATTTAACCATGTTGTACACCTTGTTATGGGTGTTTTGGGAGGAGGTTTAGAGTAGAGGCGAGGTCGAGGTGCTAACCTCCCTACTGCTAGAAGAAGCATGAAATTCATTTGCGGATGAAGGGTTGCATGTATGGGTGCCTAGTTCATGTGACGCGAGGCTCACATATTTCTCGGTGTTGGTGAATTGGTGGTGGGAGGGATTTTCCATCGGCGTATATAACCCTTGCATAAGTTTCTGGAGTTTGATGGAACTGGTTTGTAGATGCTAATCACCTGCATCTCCGTCGAGGTGGTTAGGTTGTTCCTTTCTTGTTCTTGATTAGTAAATTGTTTGCTTCTCCTGGTCATTCACATTTTGTCTCTGGTTAATAGTCAAGGGTTAATGTTGTGTTTGGATGGAGACATATTTTGGTTATTATCAGTCTTATGTCTGGTCTATTGTTATCTAAACTAAGAGTGGGGAATTTTGGTATGTATGTGTTGTGTTTGATGTTTGGTAGGCGGTCTTTCATGACGAGTCTCAATAACTAGGTAACGGTTCTCTTGCCCTCTTGGTCTTACTCAAAATTGTGTAATTTTTATAGGACTAGTTTTCTAGTTGGTATATAGTTGTGTATTTGGCTAAATTTTTTGGTGTTAGTATTTGGCTAAATTTTGCTCTTTGGAAGACATCAAGAGGACATTGAGGAACTTGTGCTTCACCTTAGACAGGGTGGACTCAGGGCTAGCCCATGTGGAAGGACACATTCACCGTTATTCGGACACCACTACACTTCCTGGATCGAGTGTCAAGGACCTTGCTCCCACCCCTTTCTCTAAATTTAAATGATGTTTATGCTTGTTAGTTTATTTATAATCCTATCATGTTTTGTGGTGAATGCTTAGCTTGAAGGGCCTTTATGTAATTTGGAGCTAGTTGTTTGGTTTGTTTTTGTAGTATGGGATAAATAGAAATTTTTTGGACTGTGGGTACTCCTATATCCCTCGGAGAAAATAGAGAAATTTTCTGCTCTCTGAGTGTAACAACACCCATATTGTATCTTTGAGTTATTTTGATAATATCAAGGGCTTTAATTTACCAAAAAAAAACATTATATAACTAAAGTAAGGATAGTTATCTATGAGAAGAAATGTGGTTGAAATGTTTATTAAAAAAATCCATAACAATAATATTCCAAGCTTATAAAACAAAAACCCAAAATACAAAAAATTATACTAAAATTAAAATTTAGAACTAGATAAATATTATTATAGACTTCCTGAACAATTTTTATAATATTTTAATAATAATTTACATAATTGTTGTGTAATAAACTTAATTACATTTAAAACCTATTTTTTTTTTAAATATGATAACATTATGAATTATATAATGACACCTTCGCTTTAAAAATATCCATGAGTAAATAAAGCATAAAGCTAATATGAAATTAACTCATCAAAGTAAATCAAATATCACTAATAATAAGTTGCAGAAATAGATATAATACACCATAATGGATAAATTTCCACTTGAAAATAGGCCATTTTCTCTTACATAGTCTTTCACATGAGCCTTTTCCCAAGAGCAACCATGAGTTTATGATCACGAGTATTTGAATTGATTTTTTTTGGGTGTATCAAGCTTTTTAAATACATTGTCACCATCTCCTTTGTGGTTGCTTCATATATTTTTTCCATCTTTTATCCTTACACAATTTTTATTTAAAATCAAATATGTTTAAATTATTTTAAATTAAATTTTAATTTATTTAAAAACTTATAATACTATGAACTATATAAGAGTTTTTAAACCGGAGATTCCATAAATATATGACCTTGTATTAATATTTAATCGATTAAATTAAAAAAAAAAAAACATGTTATCAATTGTGCTTATATTTATATAATAAATATTATATTTATACTTTAATTTATATTATTAAATTTTTAAATTTATTTTTTTTATTATTTTAAATATTATAGGTTTTATATATATCAAATTAAAAATTAAAATAAAAATAAAATTAGTATTTTTTCCATATATTTTTGCTTATTTTTAAATACATTTTAAATTTTTACATAAAAATAGAGATAACTTTTTATTTAAAATAAAATTATCATTAAAAAAACATTATTCTCTTATATGGGCTGTGAAACTATAATTTCTAAGAAAACACTGAACTGTGAAATATAATATAATATAAAAAACCGTAAAAACACATCTATTGATTTAAGGAATAATTAATACGTATTGATATTACTATAATTAATTTGAAAAAACCTAATCACTTTGCTATGATGTTCCTAATACCCAATTCCAACATACAGCAATACAATTTTATATGAGGAAACATAATTAAACTTATATATGTATATCTGACTAAAGGATTTATAAATACGAGGGATCCACCAAATATATAATTTTGGTAAACTACTAAATATTTTGTCAGATCATGTATAATTTTTAAACTCGGTTAACTTTTACATGGCCGCTATGCATAATTCTGCGTGAGTGAAAATCAGAGTATGAGATATCTTGCATGGTACGTGTCCTAAAATGATTGAACATAATAAAGTAAATAAAATCGATATACATATGTTTTATGGATTGTACATATAATTAGTCATGTACAAAAAGAACCTGATATCCATCTAGCATATGACATACAAACATCCTGATATAACAAATATACTCTAGCCTATGCATCTATCATCTAAGTGTGAAACAAAAATATGAAAGTTTAAGAAATTAAATAAAATAACAAAACCCTAATGGATCATTCATCTTCAAATCAAGAAATTGAAATAGAGATGTAAAAGATGTAACCAAAAATAGCAGGTCATAGTTCTATTTCCCTCTCTTTGGCCACACTATCTTCAACACATAACTTGTAGTGTAGTGACCCTGTAGCAACCAGCAACCCTTTCTTTGACAATCCATTTGGCATTGAATTTAGTTCCTTGTAAATGTGCTTAAATGAGATATCAACAAAGGACAATTTCAAAAGTTCTATGTGATCCAACCAATTTACCAAATGAGGAAGTGAAATTGAAGCCCTCCTGATGCCAGCATCGATAATAGCTTTGGAATCACCATAGATAGAGATACTTCCCAGTGGATTTCTCCTTGCAAAAAACAACAAACCCCAAAGGGAAATAAGCTCGGCTATGGTATTAGTGCCTCCCCCCCATGACAATACAATATAAAGTGTCGCTTTAGGTTCATTTTCAACCAAGCTCTAGAGCCACAATTGCAGCTTTGGTTGCACCATTAAAAATGCTAGCTGGGAAAGCCACTTGCAAGTGATGAGACATTAGTCTGGGAGGTTTATTAGAAATTGTGTTGCTCTTCTTGTTCGTCAACCACACCGATATACAAGAACAAATTCTGAACAAATTGAAAGGTTTATTCTCGAAGATCAGAGGATTTCTAGCTCACCAAATCTCCCAAGAAACATACAAAAGAAGAAATTTCTATTTCCCCTTCATGTTAAACCATCATCAGTAACAGGACCTAAGGGAGTCAAAGTTATGAGTCTGGTGAGTCTTAAGATATTCTAAAACTTTCAACCACACCTCTTTGGTTACAGGGCATTGAATGAACAAGTGTAATACATTTTTATGTTCTTGTCTACACAATGAGCACCTACTGGGGCTCTGGAATCCCCTTTTACAAATGTTATCCCAAGTTAGAATTTTATTTTTCCAATCGAGCTAGAAGAAAATGATTATCTTCAAGGACACATCCCAACCCCAAACTTTCATGTACAAACACTTATCAATCAATGGATTGATCCCGCATGAGATGTATTTATATGAATTTGAAACCCTCGCCTCTCCTTTATGTGTACCTCCATTTCAAACTAATTTTATCCCCCCTTGAATTCCTAATTAATCTAGCACACTGAAGATCCTATATAAATCAATGCCATGCCTTTGCATATACCTATGATAAACTAACATATTTTACATTCTTCCACAATAGATACGGGAAAGAATCACGCCACCATTCATTTGCTTCATCCAAGTAGAAAACTCATTTTGCATGCATAGCATTGTTAATCCCAATAGAAAGGTTATGTGCAAACCCAACTCTAATAATTGAATTAATGCCGATCAAAATCTTATCGCCCTTGCCAAATGACCATTGTAATTTATCAAAAAATCATATACTAACTTTGTGTAAACTCTACCAAATGTATGAACCCATCTTCACACCAATCTCACCCCTATACCATTCGAAAACACCCTTACATTGTAGATATTTATCTAGGATAATGTCCTACCATAAGCCACTGCTAAAGAAAGCCCGCCATAAGGTTTTTGTTAATAAAGCCTCGTCGAATGGTTCCCAACCAAAGAAACTTAGCCATGATAGAATTGATCTTCTTAATGATATTTGTCAGAAGCTAGAACAAATACATTTAGTATATTGATATTTGTTGCAAAACAGATTGGATAAGAGTATACCTAACACCCATGCATAGCTAACGGTACGTCCATAGAGTTAATGGATTCTGAGTTATCTAAAATCCAATTCCTTTCTACAATCTATATTTGTTGGGCTTCAATCTAAATCCCAAATATGTGAGACTGTTCTCAATGTGCACAAATTGTATACCAAATACGTGACAATATTGTTAATGATATCCAAATCTTGAGATAATAAATCAAAATTGATTTGCTTCCATTCATATTCAAACCCAATGATACTCCACACCTTCTTATAACAAAATGCAATTTCCTCCATTGTTCCGAGGAAACATGACCAAAGTTAAGAACACTATCAACAAAAAAAAGTGTGTGATAGAGATAGAATGTGGTACATGAAAACCATTAAAATTTCCCTGCATTTGGGCCTCCATAATCTTCCTTCTTATCTCGTCCATGACGAAAATGAACAAAAGCGGAGACAAAGAACAATTATGTCAAAGTACTATGTTGTCCTTGAAGAAGTTTGATGGAAAACCATTCATAAATACAACAAAGTTAGCAGAAGATACACATGCCATTGTCCACTTTACATTGACCACAGAAAGCCCAATCTTCATCAGGACCAGTCTTAGATAGGGCTAGTCTACATTGTCATAGGATTTTTTCAAGTTCAACTTCATAATCAATGACTCTTTCTTCTTAGAGTGGATTGAGTGTAGACATTCTTGTGCAGTGGCTACAACATCCTATATTTAGTGCCTGGAAAGGAACCCAAACTATTCTGGAGTGATGTGTTCAAATAGGGTTTCCTTAATCCTTTTAGCAATGACCTTGGAAATTAATTTATATGTGATGTTGTAAAGGGAGTCGAATGAGAGGTTATGGGGATGAGCGCTATGTATGTGGAATTAATTGCCCCATAGACACAACCACAAGTGTGAGCTTCCTTTACCATATTTAGGAGATCATGTCCCATAATCTCAAAGAAGTGCAAAAATAGTTATATCGTCCAGCCATCTAGACCTAGACACTTGTCCTTTGCAAAAGAATTGAGAACCCTGGATATTTAATTCATGGCAATAGGTCTATACAAAGTTGCATTCAACTCATCCAAGAACATACATGGGAAATTCTCTATCCCACAAAGCTGATCCTCAATATCAACACCCTTGTGTTCCGTATACATACCTTCAAAGTATCTAACAACCTCCCTCTATATTTTTGTTCTATGGACACTAACTCCCTCTACTAATTCCATTTCCCAAATATCATTTCTATTCCTCCGTTGATTGGACAATTGATGAAAAAACAACGTATTTCAATCTCCTTTAATCCAGGTGGCTCAACTTTTCAAATGCCAGGAGGCCTCTTGGATTTTTTATATATTCCTTTTTTCTTTTTCAAGTTCCTGCATCCTGTCTAGATGGCCAAGGGACGGGGATACTAGATCCATTAAATTTCCCAATATTTCCATCTCTTCATCAATTCTCTGTAAATCCCTCTTTATCTTTAACTTTTTTGTCTTCTCCCACTTGCGAACTTCCCCCTTGAGATGATTCAATTTTCTTGAAATCAAATCCATTATCAAGCCCTCCACAAAAGCTTCAACAAATGTCCAGATATTGCACACCTGTGTATTAAATTTCTCCACTTGTAGCCAAATTCTATTAAATTTAAAGGGAAGTACCTTGTGCATTTCGTCCCCTCTCCATTGCAAGATGATTGGCAAATGATTTGATAATTTAGCCTGAGAGACCCAAGGCCCGAAATTTCCAAGAATATCTAAGATATTCTTGTGTATCATAAACCTATCGAGTATTTTCCCAATGTGTTCCTCACTAACCTTGTCATTATTCCAAGTTGTAACCAGAGGACATGGTCAAACATCAACAATGTGGTTTTCATCCAAAAGTTCTTTGAGTTGGTTACCCAGAGAATTGGATCTACTTCTTAGACCCCAACTTCTTTCACAGAAAAAGTGACATTAAAATCCCTAGCAATAGCTAAAGACCCAATATTCAATCTACCACATTCATTCATCTTGTTCCAAGATGTCAATATATCCCTACATGGAGCATAAAGATAGAGGAAAGGCAGTCGACAATGAATGTCCCTTATGTAACTTGACAGTAATATACCTGCGAAAAAATTGAAAGCTTTAAATTTCACCAAACAAGGGTCCCAAAGCACCACCAAGCCACAAGAATCATCTACAACCAAGTACCAACTCAAACAAATAGATAAAATGTACTCTATTTCTCTATCCTTCGGTACCATGTTTCCTCAATGAAAATAATAATGGGCTGTAGAAATTCTCATTGTAGATTAACCTGATTACGCAATATAACTAAAGTAAAATACCTAATCTACTTTTACAACCAAACTTGTGGAAGCTTAATAGATTTGAGCAAGATCAAGCATAACACATATAACAAAGAAGAAGAATCAATACACATGAAACACAGAAGAATACTATGGGGAAAGCCTCAGCTAAAAACCCCACTATCTATATTATCATACAAGGTAGAAATATCTCATAATTACACAAAGCCTTAGCTCCCACAGCTAACCAAATCTCAGCACAATCCTCCTGGATACTTACAGGAAAACAAGGCTTCTCACAAACCTTCTTCTTGTATAAATTTTGAATAATATGACACTTATTCACAGAGATTATCCTCATTATACACTATTTGTGGAATCATGCATAATACATAACCTCCTCTATGTTGATCATCAATTTAGCGGAATTAAGAAACAATCGCATGCGCACATTGAAGCATCAATCACACATATCAACACAGTATATCATGGGGAAAGCATACAGCTGAAAACCCCCAACTATCTGTATATTATATTGATTGAGAACATGTAACAATACATAGTACAGTACTCCTCACAAGTACTCAACACTATCTCCACCTCTTACACACAAACTAGCTCAGATCTGAATCAATCACTCGCTCAAATCTCCTCCGCTGCTTGCCTACCTCCACTGTGCAATCATGCATGAGAATACTACTGAATTGGCTGAACCGAACTCGTATTTCCCTTGTGTAACACTACACAATCCTCATTGGCAATCTCAATCCACTGATTGTGCAAATCACATGCACAACTATAGTCACAACTGACAGTTGTCTTGCCCTTTCACTCACCTATAACACTTGTCTCCACTGAACTGTCCATGCACTGAGTTAATTGATGTATTCCTCAGTTGATTTATAAGTTAATAATTAGTGAATTAATTAATAACTAATTCACACCACTCAACACTAGTGTATTTGTTAGTTAGACTAAATACA
>APFE031601391.1:96607-134412 GCA_000404065.3 Pinus taeda | reverse complement strand
AGATAAATAAAATAATTAAATAAATTTAGGTCCCTCCCCCTCGGGCCTGGTCAAACCTAACTGTTAGAGGTCCGTTAACCGTTACCCTGTCAATTTTAGCTGTTGGAATGGCCTGCTGTCCCTATTTATTGTATCGCTCAGATTGGATCTTCAACTTGTCCTGACAATGAACCATACTAATTGGTTCGAAACACGTCGACAAATAATTTTTTTTGTGATTTTGCCAAAATTATTCTCTAAACATATCTTAATTTTTTTTAATATAAAAATAAAAACAACTATATATAAAGATTAAATCATATAATTATATATTCTCTTACATATACTGTGAGTATTTCTAACAAAAGCATAAACTATAGAATATAATATAATATAAAAATCAGAATTTACCGATAATTCTATAATCTAACTAATGAAAATCTAACGACTTTCCTATGATGTTCCTTAATACCATTCCAGGTATAATATATAATTTTATTAAAAGTAAAGATAATTAGGTAAATCGACCAAATATATAAGTAGGTAAACTACTAAATATTTCCTAGCGTCATGTATTGTAAACTTGGTTAACTTTTACATGCTGCATAATTCTGCGTGTGTAAAAATCAGAGTATCAGATCATATCTCTGAAATTATTGAACATAATAATGTAAATAAAATCGATACACATATGTTTTATGGATTTAAAAATAGAAGTGCTCTCGTTATCAACTTTTTTATTAAAAAAAAATAGTACATTATGCAACATTTATATGCATATCCATAAACCTGTTTGCACCCGCTATTGGCTCCGGGATTCGAACACATAACCATCTGGTACACTAAAATAGCATCTCCGTTCCCATCTGGAGAGAGGAGATAAAGATACAGCTATAAACGAGACTCCTCTGTTATCCAACGTCCACAGTTTAATTTTTGTTTGTGATGAAGATCCTGGTCGGGCGAAGGTTCCTCAAAATCAGAAGTTTGATCTCGGCATTCGTGAGATTTCGCCGGCTGATCCGCTGCCTGGTTCGAAAGATTTCGTTCCTCAGGTCCCCGGATCGAACCCTACAAAACTCGTCCTTTCTCCGCCTCCGATGGCCCCTCCGAGCTCGAACCCGGGACCGAGCGGCGCTCAATCATCGCCGCCGCACGAGGCTGGTTCCGAAGGGTTGCGTGCCGGTTTACGTGGGAGAAGAGCGGCAGCGGTTTGTGATTCCGATAGCTTATCTGAGCCATCCATTCATTGCCACGCTTCTGGCTGATGTGGAAAGTTACGGCCAAGGAGGGCCGCTCACGTTCCATTGCGAGGTGGATGATTTCGAGCAGCTGAAATGGCTCATCGACAAAGAAAAAATGGTGGCTCTGGAAAACATTTGATGCTATTTCATAATCCATGAAGTGAGTTTGAATTATGGTTGAGTGGTTAACTGTATTTGGTTCATTTTAAAAGGTTATATATTCAAAACCAGAGAAGTAAAGTATGTATGTTTTTATAAATTTAACAGTTAAATCGTCGAGTTAAAATAAGTTTTTTTTCACAAATTAAAAAATCTCATACATTAATTTGTGAGTGACCTAACCATAACCTTAAAAATAGATAATACTAATAATTTATATTTTGTAAAAATAAAAAAAATTATATACTAAATCATATAAAGCATTTAAGTAATATTCATAAACTAATTTACACCAGCTAACGAGTAAACATGGTTAACAACTTGTACGGAAAAACATGGTTAACAACTCCATCAAATGCAAAATTCAAGTCTTTTAACAACTCCATCAAATGCAAAATTCAAGTCTTTTAACAACTCAATCAAATGCAAAATTCAAGTCCATACTCTTTCCCTTCAAGGTTTTTTAAAGTTGCAATAAATCAAGACTTATGATTTGTCCATGTGATTAATTTGTATGTCAAATGCACGAATTAAAAACCCTATTTCACCCATTCAATTATTTTCTCAAGATTCGGTAAATTATGCACATGAAGTCGATCACTGTAGTAAATAATGCATGCATCCATATCAACTGTCTTCTTGACATTTAACTCTTCAATCAATATGAAAGGAGGCTTGTTTTCTAAAAGAGGCCCAAGTGAGAAATGAGGCTTGTTTTCTACATGATAAAGAAAAGAGGTCCAAGTGAGAAATGCTTTAGAGTGATTGATTACAAAGTTACTTTGTCTTAATAATTGTTCTTTGAAATTGGTAATACAATCTTTAGAGTGATTGATTACAAAGTCACTTTGTCTTAATAATTGTTCTTTGAAACTGGTAATACAATCGCTTGCATGATTGATGTTTCAATCTATAAGCACATGAATTCCCAAGCTCTCTCACATAACCTCTCACAAACCATCTTTTCACATTTCCTGCTATACAAAATGTATTAATGTAATGAATCCACAAGAATATAATCTTTTTGTTGAATTTGAAGAGGAGAGAAAATAAATGGTAACACCAAAGAATGTTGGTGTCCACAGAGAATAAAAACATGACGATAAAATCATTGTCTTTTAAATGCCTCATGCATCAATACATTGTTGCATTTAAGGTTAAAATTTGATTGTTTATTTTTTCAAAAGTAAACTAATTTGTAAACAAAAGAGAATGTTTAACATAGCAAGAGGCTAGCACCATGATCTTGCTGTAGGGATGAAAATGGTTTGTGCAATAATTAATGGAAGCCTCAGATGGGTGTTGATATCTTTCATAACAATGAAGCCAAATGAGGCCCCTTAATATATGTTAGACGAAATTTTGATATCCTTCATAACAATGAAGCCAAATGAGGCTCCTTAATATATGTGAGATGAAATTTTGATATCCTTCATAACAATGAAGCCAAATGAGGCCCCTTAATATATGTTAGATGAAATTTTGAAAGGGAAGAAATTGCTTGGAGTTGAAAGGATGTTGCACAATTGTCTTGGGGTAATAAATGGTGGTGTCCACTAATTGAAGCAAAATTAAACATATTCAAAATCACATAACACAATAGAGCACACTCAAGAATGTTCAATACAACAAAAAACTATTAAGAGAGTCTTTTTAAACAGAAAACAAAAGACTTTTAAGTACAAGTACACCAAAGGTAGCCAAATTCTTTCGAGAATGATTTATTAGATCTAATCCATTAAGAAACATACAATATAATTATTTAATTATAGAAATGGGATAGTTATTACAATAAGGATGATAATGACAAAGTGATTTGGTTCCAAATATAAAGTTGCAATACGTACCTTTTGTGTGTTTTGCACATTATTGAGATCGAAAAATTGGCGGTGGCACGGCTCTGCGTGTTCTGTTTTAGAGCACGTGAAGAACAGGTGGCATCCTCCTTAGCCATGAAGATAGTGGGAAACATGAATCCAACAACGACCGTTGCCTAAATCCGAGAATTTTTAGGCATAAAACCCGCGCTCGGAGTCCGCAGGTTTACCACTACGGACCTGCGGACCCCGACTTTTTCTCCATTGGGAAAAAGCTCGGGGTCCGCACCTTCCGTGTAGACAAAGTGCGGTCCCACGCACTGTGTCTAACACGTAGGGTGCGGTCCTCGCCACGAGGGTTTACTGAAAAATTTTAATGAGCCCGAAAAAGTAATGCTCAATGTTTTTCAATTTTAGGGAGTCAGAAGAAAAATGTAAGTAAAATCCACAATGGTCTTTTTCGTAAATTTAGTCCAGAAAACGAAATTATCAGTTTTCTGTGCAGAAACAGAGTATTTTTGTGTTGTATGTTTGTTAAGGAATTTAGCAGAAAATTCCAACATCCTTGGCAGAGCTTTGCTCATCAAATACCAAAAGTGTGTACAACTGATACTATGACATCAAAAAAACATATGAAGTCAAGTTTAGCTCATTAATCATTATCAATCACTACAAATCAAATTATTGTACTAGATTAATCATTCTTAATACAATCACACCATATTTATTTGTGTTGAATGTTAAAAATAACAACAAGAAAATCCTAATTTAATATATCCTTGAATTAAATTATGAACTAAATTGTAATTATAGCATCATAACAACTTGTAGCAGTTAACTAAGTTAATTTGACTTATTTGGATCCGTAAATTCAAGTTAGAAGTCTATCTAGAGTCAGTTGCAATTATTTAATTCAATTTAACTGAGTTAAATTCAATTAAACTAGTTCTAATTGTTGGAGGAACTAGTGAGTCATCAAGTGTATTAAAGTGGATTTAATTCATATGCAGTAATCAATCAGATAATTGATCAATCACTCAAAATAGCTTATGCATGTCAGTTCAGATGAAGACTCAATTGAGATTAGAGTTCAGGAACATTGTACTATCAATTGTATTATTTTCTGAGTTCTACAAATGGTGCATGCAATCAGTAGAAGGCTTATGATGGATTGTGTAGTTGTGGCGAGGGATTTTCCCAATTAAATATGAGCTAATTCCCTTAGAGATTGCGCAAGGAAGTAGGGGCTTGGCAGGAAACACATTTGGCTAAGTATTGGCTTGAGTTGATTAGTGAAGCAGTTAGATAGATTGTACTTGTGCATAGATTGTTCGGATTGAACAATCATTGTATTTTCTTCTCAGATCTTCTAGTAATGCAATATACAAAAAATAGGGGATTTTACGTGACGCATTCCCTAGAAAATAATTGTGTTATGTGTGATTGAAATTCTTCCTTTTCTGCTTTGTGATTTCATCAATCATTTTTATTTATTATTTATTTATTTTCCGCTAATGAGTAGAGTAGATTCAAGTAAATTGTTTTAGCATATCACAATCTACAATTTGAATCTACAATAAAATTCTACATGATATTGGAACTGAAGTCACTACAGAAGAGGAGAATACGAGTTTGTTGTGTAGGTGAAATCAAATTTGTAGTTTCATACTTCAAATTCAATAGGATGTCATTCTATGGTTTGAGACTTGACTATGCCCTAGAGGGCAGCTCAAATTACATAACTTGGAAGGACAGGATGGAGGCAGTGTTGGAAGACAACGAGCTGAAGGAATTCATAGGTCATGACATCCATAAGCCTCCAACGTCTAATACTAAAGATCTGCCTAAATGGAGTAAGTGTGTGGAAAAGGTGAGAAGGATTATCCTAGAAGGAGTTCGAGATCATATTGTCTCAAATATCCGCAGTAAGGAAACTCCATTTGTAATGCGGAAGGCATTGAGAGACCTATTTCAAAATATTTGTGACCACAAGAAGCTGGCTCTGAAGGAAAAGCTCATAAAAATCAAAGAAGGGTAACTCAATTCCGAAGTACTTGACCAAGTTCACCTAATGTCAAGATGAGATTGAAAGTGTTGAGGTTACTGTTGCAAAAAATGATTTGGTGAGCTTAGCACTTCTAGGACTTCCCATGAGTTGGAACAACTACTAGGACTCAGTTAATGGGAGGGAGAAGTTATCAGAGTGGGAGTGATTGTGGTTTGACTTGGTATTGGAAGAGATTTGGTGGAACACCAGAGACATATCCTCATCAAATCATGATGGCGAGTAGAATTTTTCCTTAGTTGGGAAGACTAAGAAAGGGAAGGGGAAGTCATCGCATTATAAATCAAATTCCAGTCACGACGACAAGAATAAGGACATATCGAAAATCAAGTGTTTTCATTGTCATGAGTTGGGACACTATGCCACAAAGTGTCCGGAAAAGAAGGTCGATAAGAAGCCCTAAGGAGGAGTGATAGGTGAAGCTCTTGCTTCACAATTTGAATTTTATTTTATCCTCATCACTTGCATGGTGTCATCCATGATGGGTAGTGTGTGGTACCTGGATAGTGGCGCTTCATTCCATATGACCGGTAACAAAAATCTCTTTAGTAACTTGGAGGAGAAGGATCTCCAGACGTATGAACTTATCTGTTATTAGCACATATAGTGTATTATCTCTACTGATTATGAATCCATGGTTGATAATTTAATATTTCGACGTTATATCATTCATATAATTGCCCCATCATTTTTGGCACCATTGACGGGGATTTGTAAATGATAATAGGTAATGATTTTTTTTTATAGCTTTTGAGTGATATTGGGGATGACCTAAGGGGTGAGATAAGATGGTAAGACCTGAGAGAAGAGCGACGCATCCACTATGGTGGATTTGCTCCAAAGTCTGGTTGTCTCTAATTGACTCTCTAGTTTCTTTTTCATGTGCATAGAATTAAAGGGGGATCTAAAGCTTCATTTTTATTTTTCTTTGCAAATATGTTTTCCTTTGGAGCGACTCATGAAAAGAAGAGAATCCTAACTTGTGTGAATAGATAACTTAGTGACAACAAGATCCTAGTAGCACGGTGGCACTTCAAGTACATGTTTGGTTTGCTTGCATTTGTTTTGAGTGTATTTTTTTCTTATTTATTTAGGATTTTTAACAAGAAATCCATACACTAATCCATGTGCATGAAAAGGATTAGCAACCAACAAATAAGTATTCAAGGATGATCAAGATTGTGGAATAACTCTCTCAAATTCTAGCAGCAACTGGGATATTTGCTTCTTAAGAAGAACAAATCTTGACAACAATCAAGAACTTATCTACCTCTCTAAGAGTGATAGAAGAACAAAAAATCCATGAATCACAAGAAGATATCCACCTTGCAATATTGTCGAATAAACTAAAGTATCATGGGGCACATCCAATGGATAACAAACATTAGAACCTGATATTGAAGAATTTTCAACATGCCTATCTATAGATCCTCAAAGCACACAAGAGGATAATTATTTAATGCTAGAATATTTGCATGACACGGTAAAGGAGGATATGCTAAATGAACCAAATAACAAGGTAAACCAAGAGCATTTTCATTTTATTGAAAATTGGTTTCAAGCAACTATAAGGCCATACCATTCCTTCATTCTTCCTTCTTGACATCATCATTAAGACAACAGATTCTTCATACTTGGGTACCTACATTGAACATTATATTTTAAACTTGAGTATGAATGCATTTTTACACCTATTACACACATGGTTACATTGGAAATACTCCTATACTTGAGTAGAGGAAATTATTTTTCTCAAGTAGAGTAGGGTAATAAATAAATAAATAAATAAATAAATAAATGATGTAGATAGTAGTTAGTTTAGTTATAACATAGAGTGAAACATCTTTGTCATTTGTTTTCAATGAGTAGGGATGTTAATAGCTAAAAAGTACCTAGTTGAAAATGGGATATCTATGTTCCCATTGCATATTTCTGTTAGGGTATCTTTCAAATGCATATTATTTTAATGAGGATTTCCATGCAGCCTGATTTTCAACTGTAGCATGGTTCAACTATTACTTTGTTTTCCCACTTATTATTTCTTTTTAGTTAGATATGTTTCTAGTTTTTCTTTTCAATAAAGAAAACTATGACCATTATGTTTGGAATTGTAGGTAAAATTGGAAATGACTGCATAGAAACATCATCTAGTATTGCATACCAACTGTTTAGTACCATATTTCATCTAACCAACATCGAGAATTTTGGTACCAATTTGATATTTTGCAAGAAAAGGTAGGATCCAAGGGTATTGTTCATTTGAGATTCTTAAATACTGGAAGAATGTTTTCAAAAGTGGAAAAGACATCTTCAGCAACAGAATGGAACACTTAGGGGAGTATTTGATGACATCTTTCCTTTTGCCTTAAGTTATTAAAAACGATGCATTCATGCTTTATCTGTTTCACAAATATGATATAAGCAATCATTTTCATAAAATTTGAATTGAAGGATAATTCCAAACTATTCATAGTTTCTATTTTTGTTTTTAAATTTCATTTTTCTTATTCATATAGATTTATGATTATCAATACAAAACTGTTGCTCAGAATATAGTTACTAATGTATACAAGGGGATTAAAACAAAGTTAAGAGGTTTATACAATGATACTGATGAAAAATAAACTTGAATAGTATAACCATAACACCAAAGCATGATCTCTGAGCATCTTTATTAAGCCTTGCAAGAGAGTTAATGAAGTCCTTGTTCATAGTGGAACACTACCTTAAAAGTGAAATCATATATGAAAACTATGATTAGTAGGAATTTAGGTGTCTTTTGGTTATTCTATGGTTAACCTCAACTATCTCACATTAAGATGACTTGTTCACGCTATGTCCTTTGAGTACATATAAGTACCTTATGCATCTAAGATATTATGTAGGTAATCTAAGTCACTCTAAAAGGTATCATCCTATGACTTTAAGGGGCTTTCTGAAGCCACTCCCCCATCTACCAATTGCAAAAGAAATTTCCATAATCTAAACCTAAAATGGTAGGAAACATGGGACTAAAGCCTTTAATGTAAAATAGGTTTAAGAGGTTAACTCGTCAAGGCTATGGATGCCTGTTGGCAATGGTTACTAACCAGTGATACCACTAGGCAAACCCATCGGGGCTATGGAAATTTGAGAGCAACGAGGAATTATGCCTAAAGAAGTGTAAACCAAACAAAGGCATTTGTCTACATGTACAATGGTTACTCTATAGAGTTACAATAAAAAGGAAGCATGTGTGGATGAATTCAAGGGTAAAAACCAACTCCATAAATTTGTTGTTGAAGAATGGCCTTAAGGTAACCTTGAGTCCTCTATTATTAATTTTTCATACTATATTTAAGATTTAATTGTCTTAAAAGTGGGACCTATGATTACAAAGAACTAATAAAACTCAACTATAAAGCTTATTTGTAATACTTGGATGACTATAAGAATTTGGGATTTGGTTAGTAATAACTAATTTTTCACCAGTTCACTATTTTTTGTAATCATAAAAAGGCTCCTACCTACAAAAGAGGAAAGCCCCTTAAATCTATAAAAATGTTTCTTTTCTTGAGCATAAAACTATTAAAGATTGATGAAATCTTATGTAATGAGTGATTTGAAATTTATTTTATGTTTGGTGTTAATTTAACATCATTTTAATAAGTTTGAGATGAATTATTTTTGTTCAGTATTCTTCTCATTGGCTCCATTAATTTTTTTTTAACGGTCCTTTGTATTGAGTCATCTTATCAACGCTTCTCACTTCTTCAGTACCTTACCTTGCTTGCATGAGAACATGGAAAACCTCAAACATGGGGGAGTAGTTGTTGGGACCGTTTTTAACATCTTCATTCCAATTTATTCAGCTTCCTTCAGCATATCAGATCGGAACTCATCGACTCCGTCTCTTCCAGATCATTTAGGACCCTCAACCTTACTTTGTCTCATTTTCTGACACTTCCACTGCAGTTTCAAATTCCTGTACCAGTGCGTTGTTTGTAGTTTTTCCAACAAAACAAATCCACATGAAACATCAATAATCACTAGCACTTACTTTAGCTTGATCCCTAGGACATGTTAAGCTACAAATAGAATCCTACAAGATTCCAATTTGAAGACTATGCACCCAAATATCTTATGAAACTTCATCCGACACTAAATCTGTTTCTTGTGTTCATCTGGTATTGGGAAGAAGTTTCCTGTGTTCATCTGGTACTGGAAGGCAGTTTCCTGTGTTCATATGGTACTGGAAAGAAGTTTCCTGTGTGCATCTGGTACTGCAAAACTATGTTCATTTGGTAATGGAAAGCAGTTTCCTATGTGCATCGGGTACTGCAAAACAATTTTCATCCGGTACTAAAAATCCTTCATGTATTAATCCAATAATAGAGGTATGAGGTCAATATTTTATTTTTTTCTATTAAGATTCATATTAATCATGTAATGAATATATAATTACCCTTATAAAATTTTATTCCTATCAATTGTCAAGCTCCTATCCTAATAGTAAACCCCTGTTTTTCTAAGAAAAAAAATCCTTTTTATGATATGATCAAATGGTGTAAGCATGGGTGAGATTGGACAGATGCCAATCATAATTTAAGAAAATAGATTATATGTTGAATATCTCATGATAGAGCTTCTTCCTTCGTGGGTTGTTTAAATAACGATTTTACCACTACTTCATAACCATAACCTGAATAATTACGATGAATGATTATCGAAACCATGACATTGATCGTCTTGTACTGATGTACTCAACCATGTTTTCTCCGTCACAGCTAGCTTGCATTTGAATGAAATTTGTTTATTAAGAAATAGAGGAATATCAGTTGTGCAAAGAAAAATTCGAGCAAGCTGGCTGGATTCCGTTTCTAAAGAAGTTCAAGGGATACCATGAGGGCATTTCTGATGCCTTCACTCAAAGTTATGATGGTGAATATGTTCAACTAGGAGGTCTGAAATTAGAGATCACATAAGCTACTATAGAAGAGGCTTTAGGTGTGAATATATTATATCGAAACAACTGATGTTCAGGCAAGTTGAAAGAAGACTCCATTTGTGAAATTTTGAGAAATGGTTCAATACTTTTTGCATGAGGACATGCAATGACTTAGGCATGGGAGAATGTTGGGTATCCTTTTTTATTCCTTAATACCTTATATTGTCCTCTATTTTTTACCAACTTTACCTCAAAACCTACTCACCACTTTCCTATCCTCTTCAAGAACATAACTTTTAGCATTCTTATGTATATATATGAGGTAATTTATATTTAAAGCTTGATTTTTATGATTTCTTGTTAGTAGGAATGAAATAGTTGATTCTTTTTACTCTCTAATTATTTGGATTGACTCAAATAGATCTTAAGACCCGAATCCTGCATTCATCTAGTACCAATCATGGGTTCATACGATACCAACTGCATTCATCCAGTACTAATTGTGTTCATCTAGTACCCACCGTGCTCGTCTAGTACCAACTGTGCTCATCTGGTACCTATTGTGCTTGTCTGGTACCAACTGTTCTCGTCTGGTACTTGCATTCATCTTGCACTGACTGTGTTCATCTAGTACCAGTTCTGACTCTTCAACATTGACGGTTTGATTTAGCTTCCTTCAATGAGACTGAGGGAATTGATGTTCATCGCATTACATTTTATGGCAAACCGATGATATGCTTCATCACCCATGCACTGCATGTCATGAGGATGAAGCTAAACATGTAAAATAAATCAATTTGTATATTTTTACAGTGATTTTATGTTATCTTTTAACATTGAACGTAACGATCATTCTTCTATAAGAGAAGGCTCGTAGATGATATGGGTTAGTTAGTCAGTTAGCACGCTAGAGCTAGTAAGAGTTAGATAGTGTGTAAGACATAGTTTTAACTTTATTGTTATGTTGGAGATTTGATTCTGTAATATTTTCTTTTGAAATCAATAATATGAGCAACAATTGATGGATTTGATGTGTTAGTAGATTTCCTAGTTCTGTAAATTCCTCCAACTTTCCTTGGTAGCTCGGTAAGGGCCCACCAAAGCCATTAAGGGAAGTTTTTATTACAGTTATTGTGAATGTTGGTTTGGTTTATGTGTGGGAGTGATTTAGTATTATAATTTAATTTTTAGAGTGATTGATATAACTCCAGTTTTGATCATATGTAAGTAGTCTATTTTTCTAAGTGATAACACGTTGATTTTAAGGTTGCAAACTTATTTCTTAGGCTGTAGGTTTAAGCATTGAATTCTAATTTGAAAGAACATTAGAGTTAAGAACAAAGATCTCACCATTCACCTACACGTGCTGTTATGTGAAGAATATTGTCGTACCTAACATTTCCTATACAAGAATGTATGGCTAGTTAGGTTAGGAATGAATTTTTTCTTTGATGTTTGATTGCAGTAAGTTAATTGAAATTGACTGCTACAAGAAAACATAGTCGAATCCATATTTTAATTTCATGAGCATGTAAATGGACAGACTTGTTATCCAAGCAAGAACCTTTAGATTACATGCTTATTAAGATTCTATTTTTGAGTTTTTATTTTAAAGTGTGTGAGGAAGTTAGCTTTGGTTTGGAATGTTTTTTTATATAAGCTATACTCATTAGACATAGGTACTTATCTGTTATCAACACATATAGTGTATCATCTCTACTGATTACGAATACCTAGTTGATAATTTAATATTGTGGTGATATATCATTCATATAATTGCCCCAAAAATCATGCAACAAATTTCTACAGGACTTCCCAATGGTACACTAGAGTAGAGAGACACGTTGAAAGGGTGTATGTTGGGGAAGTAGACCAATGCTCCCACTCATGAAAAATACAATTGAGCACAAGCGATCCTAGATCAATTTCAATCAAATGTGTGTGGATTGTTCTCAACAAAATTCATGGACATGCACGGGTATTATGTAATATTTATTGATGATTTTTCTCATAAGTGTCAGATTTTCTTCATGCAGAAGAAAGATCATACGTTCACTAAGTTTTGTGAATTTAAAGCACTTGTAGAGAAATATATTGGATAGAAAGTTAAATATCTCAGAAGCGATAACCAACAACAGAATGAGGTGGCTAAAAGGAAGAATAGAAGTATTGTGGGAGTGGCACGAGCGATGTCGCTTGATCAGGGCTAACCATTACACTTGTGGGCTAAAACATGCAACATATTTGTTTATTCATAGAATAAAATCCCTCATTGAATCCTTGGGATGAGTACACCAGAAGAGGATTTTTCAGGGAAGAAACTAGATGTGGCACACTTCAGGATCTTTGGTTCATCAGTCTACTGCCATGTTATCAAAGATGCACGGAAAAAGCTAGGGTCAACACCTCACAACTTTGGGGTACACTCATACACCTCCCAACTATCGAGTGTACCTTCCAACCAAAAGGATGACAATGGTGCGCAGAATGTGAAGTTTGATGAAGAGAAGGCCATGAGTTGTTCCCTTGAGAGGGAGCTTTAGCTACATGTAGTTGAGGATATTTTAGCTCCAAAAGAGGAACCTTGGGATGATATGGAGCAGCCACATGAAGAGGAGTAGGTTGTGGAACACCCACTCATGCAGAGATTTCTAGAGATGGGAGAAAGTGCACCAAAGAGGCTGACAAGTTGTTGCATGATGCTAGAGAGAATGTGTGAGCACCCACATCACATCACATGTAGAGGAGGTCACTAGATAGGTACGTTGGCTACATGGCTATGATGAGCGAGAGCATAAATATTGAGCCATCCTCATTCGAGGAAGCAGTGTAGTAACACGTGTGGGTTGATGCCATGGTTGAGGAGTATGACAATCAGATTTGTATCAAACTCTCTTTGAATCCATCTTTTCATGATCGATCCAAGCATATTGACATCCAATATCACCATCTTCAGAGATTGTGTTCAGAGGAGAATCATGTTGTTGGAATACATTCCTACAGAGGAGTGGGATGAAGATATTTTGAGAAAGGCATTGTCAAGATGCAAATTTGAGTTTCATAGAGGCAGGATCGATATAGCAGATAATCCCTTTCTTGTTGAGAGGGAGTATTCAAAATAGCAACAATAAAATACTAATTTAATTTTTCCTTGACTTAAATTAGGAATTAAATTGTAATTCTAGTCTCATAGTAACTTGTAGCAGTTAAATAAGTTAAATTGACTTAGTTGGCTGAGTAAATTTGAGTTGGAAGTCTATTTAGAGTCATGTAGAGTGATCCCTAAATTTTAGGGGCCCATTTTGAGTTATTATTGAGTTGTAATTATTTAATTCAGTTTAACATAGTTAAACTCAGTTAAAATAGTTCTAACTATTGGAGGAATTAGTGAGTGGTCAAGTGAATTAAATTGGATTTCATTGACATGCAGTGATCAATCAGATAACTGATAAATCACTCAAAATAGCTCATGCATGTCAGTTCATATGAATGCCCAATTGAGATTAGAGTTTAGGAATAGTTTACTATCAATTGTATAATTTTCCAAGTTATACAGATGGTGCATGAAATTAGTAGAAGGCCTATGATGGATTGCGCAGTTGTGGTGAGGGATTTTCCCAATTAAATATGGAAAATTCCGTTAGGGATTGTGAAAGGAAGTAGGGGTTTGGCAGGAAGAAAATTTGGCTAAGTATTTGCTTGAGCTGATTTGTGGAGTAGTGAGATAGATTGTACTTGTGCAAAGATTGTTCAGGTTGAGAAATCATTGTATTTTATTCTTAGATCTTCTGGTTAATGAAATATATAGATAGCATGGGTTTTAGCTGAGGCTTTCCCCAAAAAATTATTATGTTATGTGTAATTGAAATTCTTCCTTCTTTGCTACATGATTTCATCAATCAATCTTTGTTTCCACTAATGAGTAAAGTAGAGTCAAGTCAATTGTTTTAACATATCACAATCTGCAGTTTTAGTCTACAATAAAATTCTACATGGTATCGAATTTGAAGTCACTATAGAATAGGGGAATAAGAGTTTGTTGTGCAGGTGAAATATAATTTGCAGTTTCATACTTCAGAGTTAGCAAGATCTCATTCTACAGTTTGAGACTTGAGTATTCCTTGGAGGGAAGCTTGAATTACATAGCTTGGAATGATAGGATGGAGGCAGTGTTGGAAGACAACGTGCTAAAGGAATTCATAGATCATGATATCCTAAAGCCTCCAACATCTGATGCTAAATATCTGTCCGAATAGAGAAAGTGTGGGGAAAAGGTGAGAAGGATTATCCTAGAAGGAGTTCGAAATCATATTATCTTGAGTATCCACGGTAAGTAAACTCCATTTTCAATGTGGAAGGAATTTATGTACATGTTTCAAAATAGAAGTGACCACAGGAATCTGGCACTGAAGAACAAGCTCAAAGAGATCAAGATGGAGAAGGGAAACTCAATTCTGAAGTACTTGACCAAGTTCACCCAATGTCAGTATGAGCTTGGAAGTGTCGAGGTTACTATTGCAGAAGATGATCTAGTGAGCCAAACACTTCTAGGAATTCCCAAGAACTAGAACAGCTACCATGACTAACTTAATTGGAGGGAGAAGCTACTAGAGTGGGAGCAATTTTGGTCTGACTTGGTACAGGAAGAGATCGACGGAACACTAGAGACAGATCCTCATGAAAGCATGATGATGCAGAGAACTGTGACTTAGCTGGGAAGGCAAAGAAAGGGAAGGGGAAGTCATCCCATTCTAAATCAGATTCCAGTAAGGGTGGCAAGAAGAAGGACATGTCAAAAATCAAGTGTTTTCACTATCAGAAGCTATGAAAATATGCCACAAATTGTTCGCACAAGAAGGCTGGTAAGAAGCCCTCAGGAGGAGCGGCACGTGAAGCTCTTCCTTTGCAAATCGAACTAGATTTTACCCTCATTTCTTCCATGGTGCAATCTGTGATGGATAGTGTGTAGTACCTGGAAAGTGGAGCTTCATTCCATATGACCGGTAACAAAGAGATCTTCAATAACTTGGAGGATAAGGATCTCCATATTCATATCGAGATGGGTGATGATGGGAAGTATAACGCAACTAAAATCGATACTATTACCTTTTAGAGGGAGCCTTGTTCTCCCCTCACTTTGAGAGTTGTCATGTATGTTCTAGTTTTGAAGAAAAACTTGGTTTCTATTTCCATGTTGGAGGATAGGGGCTATGATGTGATATTTAGTAAGGGAAAGGCTTTCCTTCGTCACATAGCCATAGGATAGGTGAAGCAGATAGGGGTTTGAGTGAAGAACCTTTAAAAATTAGAAGTAGAAGATTGCGCTTCTTTGAGCACTAAAGCAGAGAAGGTTCAGAACTAAGACATCAGTGAGTTGCGGCATAAAATATTTTGTCACTTGCACCATGAAGCTTTGAATATCATGCAACAAATTTGTACAAGGCTTCCCAAGGGTACACTAGAGTAGAGAGACATGCTAAAAGGTTTTACAGTGGGGAAGTACACCAAAGCTTCCTTTCATGACAAATATAATCAAGGACAAGCAATCCTAGATCGAGTTCACTCAGATGTGTGTGGACCATTCTCGACAACATCCACTGGAAAGCACAATTATTATGTAATATTTGTTGATGATTTTACTCGTAAGTGTTCGATTTTATTCATCTAGAAGAAAGATCAAACATTTGCTAAGTTTTGTGAATTTAAAGAACTTGTCGAGAAAGAATTTGGCAAGAAAGTTAAAGCTATTAGAAGCGATAATGATGGAGAGTATGTGTCGAATGAATTCAAGAAGTTCTGTGCAGCAGAAGGCATTCGATGGTAGTTGATAACACCTCATAAACCACATCAAAATGGGGTGTCCGAAAGGAAGAACATAAGTATTGTGGGAGCGGAACGGGTGATGTTGCATGATCAGGGCCTGCTATTACACTTGTGGATGAAACATGAAATACAATTTTTTCATTTGCGAAACAAAATCCCTCATGGGATCCTCGGGATGAGTACACCAAAAGAGGACTTTTAAGTGAATAAGCCAGATGTGGCACACTTCGAGATATTTGGTTCATCATTCTACATTCATGTTACCAAAGATGCACAAAAAAAGCTAGAGTCAACCACTGAGTTGGGCATATTTGTGGGGTACACTGATACACCTCAACACTCTTGAGTGTACCTGCTAACAAACAAGATGACAGTGGTTCGTAAAGATTTGAAGTTCGATGAAGAGAAGGCCATGAGATGTTCCCTCAAGAGGGAGCCTCATCTACATGAAGTTGAGGATTTTTAGCTCCAAAATAGAAACCTTAGGATGATGTGGAGAAGCCACATACAAAGGAGCATGGAGTGGAAACACCCACTCATACAGATACTTCCAAAGATGGAATAAAGTACACCATAGAGGTTGAAAGGTTGTTGCATGATGATAGAGAGAATGCTGGAGCACCCACATCATAACACATGCATAGGAGGTCACCAGAGAGGTACACTGGCTACATGGTGTTGATGAGCGAGAGTGTAGAGATTGATCCATCCTCATTCGAGGAAGCAATGCAACAAACAGTGTCAGTTGATGACATGGATGAGGCATATGACACCATTATCAAGAACAATGTGTAGGAGGTGGTTCTAAGACAAAAAACAAGTTAGTGGTCAGTTCTAGATGGCTCTACAAGGTAAAGTAAGCAGCATATGGGAGTGTGGAGAGACATAAGTCCAAATTTGTGACGAGAGTTCTCTCTCGGGTGGAGGGAATTAGTTACGATGAGACTTTTTCTCCTGTAGCAAGATACTCATCAATCATATCTATTCTAGCACCGTCAATATAGATGGGGTGGAAGATACATTAGATGGATGTAAATACATCATTCCTGAATGAGATGATTGAGGAAGAGGTGTATATTGTGTAGCCTGAAGGATTTGAGACCTTCAACAGAAAGTCACATGTGTGGAGACTCAAGTGAGTGTTGTATGGACTGACATAAGCATCTCGTGCTTGGTACACTAGGATAGAAACTATTTCACCGGGTTGGCTTCACCAAAAGTGAAGCAAATGAGAACATTTACCATATTGTGGTTGAAGGTGAATTTTTTATTATTATTTTATATGTCGACGATTTGATTCTAATAGGTGATGAGAAGTTGATCAAGTCTTGCAAAGAGGATCTTGTAAGAGAGTTTGAAATGAAGGATTTGGGGCTTATGCATCACTTTCTTGGTATGGAGGTATGCAAGGAAATGAGGAACTGTTTATCTCTCATGGAAAGTATGCCAACGAGATACTGAAGAAGTTCCACATGGAGAGCACTAAACCCATGGAGACTCCTCCGACTGGTAACTGGAGGAAGGAGGATGTTACATCATGAGAAGTAGTGGAGGCTATTATTTATAGACAACTTGTGGGTCGACTTATATATTTGGTGAGCACACGGCCAAACATGTGTTATGCAATTAACCAACTTAGTCAAGCTATGGTTAAGCCAACCAAGCTATATGATAAGGCATCCAAACATGCGTTGAGATACCTTGGAGGCACCACTCAGTTTGGTCTTTGGTACAAAAAGACAGAGTGAGTGAAGCTTCAAGGATTCACAAATGCAAATTTGGCAGGGAGTCCATCCGACAAAAAGAGCACATTAGGTGGAATCTTCAGTATTGGTTCAACAAAAATTTCTTGGTATAGCAGGAAGCAGAGATCAGTTGCACTCAGTTCAGCAGAAGCATAATACATAGATGCTAGTCAAGTAGCTTGTGAGGATTTTTGGATGAGGAAGATTATTGTTGGTTTGTTTGGTCAACAGATGGATCCAACAGTGATTTACTCTGACAATCAAAGTTGTCTCAGACTCTCTGAGAATCCAATTTTTCATGATTGGTCCAAGCATATTGACATCCGATATCACCATCTTCGAGATTATGTGTAGAGGAGAATCATGTTGTTGGACTACATTCCTATAGAGGAGCAATATGAAAATATTTTGACAAAGGCATTGTTAATATGAAAATTCAAGTTTCATAGAGGCATGAACGAGGTAGCATATAATCCCTTTCTTGTGGAGAGGGAATGTTAAAAATAGCAACAAGAAAATCTTAATTTAATTTGTCCTTGAATTAAATTAGGAATTAAATTATAATTCTAGTGTCATAGAAAATTGTAACAGTTAACTAAGTTAACTTGAATTAGTTGGATGAGTAAATTCGAGTTGGAGGCATATTTAGAGTCATGTAGAGTGATCCCTAAATTTTAGGGGCCCAGATTGAGTTCTTATTGAGTTATACTTATTTAATTCAGTTTAACTAAGTTAAATTCAGTTAAAGTAGTTTTAACTATTAGAGGAACCAATGAGTGTTCAAGTGATTAAATTGGATTTAATTCGCATGCAGTGATCAATCAGATAACTGATAAATCACTCAAAATAGATCATGCATATCAGTTCATATGAAGACTAAATTGAGATTAGAGTTTAGGGACAATGTACTATCAATTGTATAATTTTCAGAGTTGTACACATGGTGCATGCAATCAATAGAAGGCCTATGATGGATTGTGTAGATGTGGTGAGGGATTTTCCCAATTAAATATGGGCTAATTTCCTTAGGGATTGTGCAAGGAAATAGGTGCTTGACAGGTAGCATATTTGGCTAAGTATTGGCTTGAGATGATTTGTGAAGTAGTGAGATAGATTGTACTTGTGTAGAGATTGTTCAAGTTGAACAAGAATTGTATTTTATTCTCGGATCTTCTGCTTATTGCAATATATAGATAGCAGAGGTTTTTAACTGAGGCTTTCCCTAGAAAATTATTGTGTTATGTGTGATTGAAATTCTTTGTTTTCTTCTTCGTGATTTCATCGGTCAATTTTTGTTTCCACGTATGAGTAGAATAGATTCAAGCCAATTTTTCTAGCATATCACAATCTACAATTTGAATCTAGAATTAAATTATACAACAACCCACACCTACATTAGAAAACAAAATTTTCTAGAAGAATGCATTGGAATAATATATTTCTCTCATTAACTCTAAAACTCCCCCTTATGGAGAAATGGATTATTTTTTTTTACAAAAGGATGTGTTTCAATATGATTTGATATAGCATGATCAAGTATGTATTGATAGAGGATTTATTATCACATTTGATGATTGTTGGTCCTTCTTGATTTTGTCCCATGTTTTCAAGGAATATCCTTAGCCAAACTGCTTCAAAGGTAGCACTGCATAAGGCTGTATATTTAGCTTCACTAGAAGACAATGAAATAATTTGATGCTTCTTGCTACTTCATAATGCAATTTCAGATCTAATACCGAATGCATAACTAGTGGTTGACTTCCTATCATATGGATATCCTACCCAATCAAAATCTAAATAAATTATTAACTCAATATTTAAATCATTAGAATAATCAATACCAACATTTTAGTCTCCTTCAAATATCAAAGGGCTCTATTGGCTACTTTCTAATGACTATTATGTGGCTTAGCCATGAAGTGGCTAAGTATGATTATTGAATATGCAACATCTAGCTTTGTGGTAGCTAAATAATTCCAATCTCCCACCAACTGTCGATACAAATCACCATTCACTTATTTTGTTTCATAATCACTATTGAGCTTAATATTCTACTCTAATGTAGTAGACATTTCAATGACTATTATGTGGCTTAGCCATGAAGTGGCTAAATATGATTATTGAATATGCAACATCTAGCTTTGTGGTAGCTAAATATTTCCAATCTCCCACCAATTGTTAATACAAAGCACCATTCACTTCTTTAGTTTCATAATCATTACTGAGCTTAATATTCTACTCTAATGTAGTAGACACTAGTTTACACCCAATCATATTGAATCTTTTGATTAATTAATATGAATATTTACTTTCTAAGATCAAATTTTACCATCATCTCTACATAACTCAAGGTGCCTAAATATTGATTCAACCCTCCAAGGTCCATCTCAAATTTTGGTGACAAGCATATTTTGATCTTTTCAATTAACTTAGTGGCATTTCCTATTATGATAGGTTCATTAACATTTGAAGAAATTAAAGCAATATTCTCATTTTCATCCTTCTTGATATATAGATTTGGATCTCCTTTACTTCTAATGGATCCTTGTTTGAAGAAGAAAGTATCAATCTTCACATGCCAAGTATTAGATGTTTGTTTAAGTCCGTATAATGTTTTTTTTAACTTGCAAACAAGATGTTCTTTTCCTTGCTTTACAAAACCTTCTAGCTGAGCAAGATAAAATTCTTCCTTTGATTATCCATTAATGCTTCTCCTAATCATTCAAATTTTTTTTCTATATACTAGTTAAGGGTTATTGTCATGTTTGGGTGGAGACATAATTTGGTCATTATCAGTCTTGGGTCTAGTCTATTATTGTCTGAACCGAGAGTGGGGAATTTCTGTATATATGTGTCATGTTTCATGTTTGGTGTGCAATCTTTCATGATGAGTCTAGACAATTAGGTAAATATTCTCTTGCCTTCCTAGTCTGACTTAGAATTGTGTCATTACTATATGACTAGTTTTCTCATTGGTTTATGGTTATGTATTTGGTTAAATTTTTCAGTGTTAGTATATGGCTAAAATTGCCTCTTTTGAAGGCATCAAGAGGATGTTGATGAACTAGCACTTCACCTTGGATAGGTTGGACTCAAGGCTAGCCCATGTAAAATGACATATTCACCGTGATTCACACACTGTTGCACCTCCTATATTGAGTGCTAGGGACCCTGCTCTCATCTCTTTCTTTGAATCTGGATGATGTTTATGCTTGTTAGTTTATTTAGAATCCTATCATGTTTTGTGATGACTGCCTAGCTTGAAGGGCCTTTTTGTAATTTGGAGTTGGTTGTTTGGTTTGTTTTTGTACTTGGGTTAAATACAAAAAATTTGGACGGTAGGCACTCCTGTATCCTTGAGAGAAAACAAAGAAACCTTTAGTTGACTAGATATAACAACCATGTATATTTTGGTTATTTTGATAATATAAAAGGTTTTAATTTACCTATATATATAAATATATATATAATATATAATTATATATATTATTATATATATATTATATATATATAGTATAAATATATAATATATAATATATATAAGATAGATATAACTAAAGTGGTGATACTATATCTATGAGGAGATATGTAGTTGAGATTTTCATAACAAAAATTCCATAACAATAATATTCCAAATTTATCAAGCAAAAACCCGAAAATACAACAAAATTTATTCCAACAGGAAATTAAGGTTTTGAACTAAATAAATATTATTATAGACTTTTCAAATATTTTCTAATGATATTTTAATAATAATTTGTATATTTATTGTGTGATGAACTTAATTACATTTAAAACCTTCAATAAAATAAAATATTTCACATATAATAGCATTATGAGTTAAATAATGACATATTTACTTGAAGAAATCCACAAGTACACATAAAGCATGCAAATAATATGAAATTAACTTATCAAAGTAAATCAAATATCACTAATAATAAATTGCAGAAGTAAGACACATAATACATGATAATATAATAAAATTCCCACATGAAAATAGGTTCATTTTTCCTTCCAGTGTTATTGGAGTAGTAAGACACATAATACACGATAATTTGATAAACTCCCACGATAAGTTGTTGCACCAGCTCGGTCCATGGAAGGAGCGATGTGCTAGGAGATCCCTTGTAGGAACTTTATAACTGAGCACACACCAGAAGAAGAGTCTGGTCCTTGGGGGGGCCATTTAGCTTCGAAATCATTCGCCACCAAGCTAGTAAATTCTCTGGTTGTCTATGTTCGCTGATAGCAAGGTAACCAGCTTTTGGCGAATATATACCATTTTCAGCCATACTCCATCTAAGTTCGTCAGGACCCTCCATAATTCTGATATGGGATTCTGTCAAAGCAGTTATGTATTCATGCCATTCATGATGCCATTATGGAGGAAGGTCGAGAGCTTTAGTAGATTTCCATCCTTGGGAGATGATAGTGGTGTTGTAATGATCTGCAATGTGGGCTATGACAGATATGTCTCTCTAGTTTAATAACAGAATAAGATGAGGAGAAGGAAGCTAGCTCCCCCACCTGCCCAAGGACCCATACCAATGTGGACTCTTGTGCCATCAATTATCCTCCAAACAAGGTGATTTTGAATGATCGGGAGTGAATGAATCAGAGCTTTCCAAATAGAGGACATTCCTATGGTATTCAAGGAAGGTAGGCGTACCCAATCCATGATCTGCATGGGCCAAATATATTTGTAGTAAGAGATAGAGGTCTAGAGGTTCCGTCCTATGAGAAGGGTCCAACCCATTTTATTAGCCAATGCTTGTGCAAAGTGACTGAGATCTTTAAGGCCCAGTCCACCCCATCGTTTGGGTAATGCGATCTTCTTCCTACTCACCCAAGCAAAGATCCTTTTATCTTGATGCCCATTCCAAAGGTATCTACAGCATATTTGTTGTAGATGGGCCAAAATGTTCCTCTGTATCCATGCTAGAGACATCCAGAAGACTGGTGTAGCCTCCAACACAAATTTGATGAGGACCAATCTTCCTGCTCGGGATAGGAAACGATGAATCCAATGAGTCGACCTTTTTTCCAGCTTGATGACCAACCAAATCCAATCAGCAATTTTTTGGCTCAAGGGCTTGATCCAAAAGTCCAGGTATTTAAATCCTTGATCTAGAGGAAGGATGTTATAAGGGAAGTGGTACTGAGCAAAACGAGATTCATGGATGGAGGTATAGGCTAGGGTGATGGTGGATTTCCCCTGATTTGCCAACATTCCCATGGCTCTAGAGAAAAGAGATAGGGCATATGAAAAAGATGTTGAGTATTTGATGTTGCCATCAAGGAAGATAAGGACATCATCCACAAATAATAGATGAGTGAGGTAGCAAAGCTCTGATAATTTAAGCCCGAAAAGTCTACCATTTCTCTTTTCCTAGATAAGAATTCAGCTGAGACCTTCCATGACAATAAGGAAAAGGAGAGGAGATAGGAGGCAACCTTGTCTTATACCCCTTTCAACATGGAAAAAATGAGATGCAGAGCCATTAACAAGGATGTTGAAGGTACGTGAGGTAATGCAGGCCATAATCCAATTGATGAAGCTGTGAGGGAACCCCAAGTGCATAAGAAGCATTTTGATGTATAGCCAACTGACACGGTCAAAAGCTTTGGCCAAATCAAGTTTTAGAATGATGCCCTTAAGCTTCTTTGTCCGAATAGAGTGAATGGCTTCTTGAGTCGTGCCTATTGCTTCATGTATCTGATGGTTCTCCAGGAAAGCAAATTGTTTAGGTGAAATATGTTGTGAGAGAATAGGATGGATCCTATTTGCAATTATTTTAGTAGTGATCTTGTATAGGCAATTGCAGAGAGAGATGGGCCTGAAGTCGTTGAAGGAAGAGGGTGATTCCATCTTAGGGATGAGAACAATGAAAGTGGTATTAATATCATCATATGATCTCCCAGAAGATCTACATTCCTCAATCACAAGTAGCAAGTCATTCCCCAGTAATTCATAAAAATCCAAGTAAAATTCGATCGTCCAACCATCTGGTCTAGGGCTTTTGTCCTTTTCAAACCATTTCAAGGTTCCTTCTAGTTCAGCTAAAGAGACAGGGGAGATGAGATCCACCTCTGTGTCTACATCAACGAAGCGCAGAAATAGTCCAGCCACTTGGATGATATCAGCTAAATTTGTCCCAAGAAGTGACTTGAAGAGATTTTGAAAATGAGTGGTGCCCAACCGAGATAATTTGCTGAAGGTGTTAGCAACACCTCCCTCAGCTAAGGGAAGGTGCCAGATGGTATTAGAGACCTTTCTTCCCTTTTCATAACTCTGAAAGAATTTGGTGTTTTT
Organism: Pinus taeda; assembly: GCA_000404065.3. Taxonomy (NCBI): domain Eukaryota; kingdom Viridiplantae; phylum Streptophyta; class Pinopsida; order Pinales; family Pinaceae; genus Pinus; species Pinus taeda. Next base: position 110,337 of record APFE031601391.1, on the reverse strand, counting down.
GTCATCGGCTTTTAGCCACAGAGCTCTGCTCTTCAGACGCCAGGATTCTTCTCTCTCTTTCAGTATCTTTTCCTTGGACTTCTCAAGCTCAGTAAGATGTAGTTTATCTTATATGGAACCAAAGCCCTTATTACTATCATCCAATAAGCTTTTCAATTCAGATTCAATCTGTAAGAGATCCTGATCCTCCCTCTATGATTTTTCTCTTTCCAAGGTACTAGATAATCTCTTCAACTGAGAGAGATTGTGACAAAATCCCTCTGCAAGTGAACGATAACCTGAGATAGGGTTTGATTTCCAAAAATTAGTGACAAGCTTGATGCATGTAGGGTCCTAAATCCAGATGTGATTGAACATGAAAGGCGATTTGGGCTTCGGATGGGGATCAATTATCTCCATGAATATGGGGGAGTGGTCTGAAATGCCCCCCACTCCCACCCATTGTCTATATCTATACAGGAGCTGCATGAATGGAAACTTGATCAAGAAGCGATCAAGTCTTCTGGCCAGGGATGCCTCCCCAACCCTGCAATTCCTCCAGGTGGGAAGGGGTTTGTTTATAGGGATATCAATAAACTTGTGTCGATCTAATATGTTCAACATGAACTCAGAGAGGGGATCCACTTGTGCTTGAGAGACCCATGATTCTCCAAACCCTAGAGAGAAATTTAGATCCTCTCCCAAGATAATATTTTCGACCGTGACCATGGAAAGATTTAAGAACCTTTGCCAAAAATCCTCTCGTCTGTGACAAGGCCCATAAATGTTAATGATCCTAAGCTCCTGGCCTAATTCAGTAGAAAAGATATCCAACCCTATAAACCTTGTATCACCCCAAGTAGAGAGGGATTTGATGGATCTAGGGTTATAGCCAATAGCAAGTCCACCAGATCAGCTCGAGGCTCCCATAGAGTGAAAAAGCCAACTAGGTTTTAGGGTTGCTAGGGAAGAAGTAATGGTCTTGGCCTCACCTAGGGTTTCTTACAACATGATAATGTCAACGGGCTTTGAATCGAAAAAGTCTCTTAAGGGCTAGTTTTTTTGAGGTACTAGCCATATCTTTGCAATTAAAAGAGAGACACTTCATGAGGGTAACCGCTCTTGGTTATTCATTGCTCTAAGTACCCTATCAATGGAGGATTGTCTTCCAGAAACTATTTCAGCCCCTGCCCTAAAAATATCTTTGGAGAGAAAATATTTTTCGGCCTTGTGAAGATTTGGTGGAAGGACTAGATGTAGTGAGGCCTAGCCCTGATGCAGATAGCGCTGCTTCGGCCAGGTGGGATCATGGGCGCAGATTATATGAATGTGAGGGTTCAGATCCATCCTTAGAAGGAGAGGGAGGGGATGTCACCGCAGGAGGGGATGAGGTGACAGGAGGCAAAGATGGAGCGGTAGTGGAGATAAAAGGCGGGGGGATGGAGAGGGAACATGGCAAGGAGTGAATGAATTGTAGAGGAGATGATGTTGCATGAGAAACAAAACATGTTACAGATGCAGGGGATATGGGAAAAGAGAAAGTACCCACTTTCCTTGCGGACTCAGTTGCTTCCCTAGATTGCGTCATGGGCAGAGACAGAGAGATGTGCGAGAAATCAGCCTCTTAGGTGGAGACCGCACGATCAGAAGCCCTTTTCGTCGGCATAGGTGGATAGTTTGAGCATGGAGTAGAATGACCCTGAGTGTCAGCAACATTGGTCAGTGTTTCCGGAGCCTTTTTTACCAGAGGACATTCCTTGTAGACATGTCCAACCTTGTGACACCTTCTACATCGAAATGGGACTCCCTCGTAGTCCAGAATCTACACCCGGGTAAAATTTTTCCACCGAAGATTAATCTTCTCTTCCAAACCCTCTCTAGTATCCAAACAGACCAGAATTCTTGCAAGGGTTCAATTCTTTGATTGTATGTATGATCTGTCATAATCGAGATAGGTTCCAAGTGTGTTCCCTATCCGCATGAAGACGTCCTCCGACCAGTACTGCAAAGGGAGCCCTGGAAGTCGTACCCAAAGCGGTTCAGCACCTATCTGTTCCTGTTTTGGGTCAAACATCGGATTCTAGTGCTTAAGGAGGACCAGGGCCATTTGAAGGACCATATGTGTGTATTCTTCCTTCAAGAAGTGTAAAGAAAACCATCTGCAGGGGAGGAGCTACACCTCTGGCAGCTCTTTCAGAGTATTTCCCCAAATTTCTTGAACCCAAAGTGTTAAGCGCTCAGTTGAATATGCCCTTCCCTAGACATGGCCAACTAGGAAAGTGCTTGATTTATCTGTAATCTCGCCCATAGATGACCCTTCATCGAAATTTATCGTAAAATCCTTGGAAGTGGCTCTAATGCACTTTACCTTTTGTTTGCAGGTTCGCGGCACGGTGGGATGATCCTGTAAGGGGTCCGAGGGGGACCCACCTTCCTGATGTTGCTGCGTCACCAGCTTAACCTTAATCACTAGTGTCTCAAAGCACCCAGATGGAGAGGTTGTGGCTGAGGTAGGCAGGCCTAAACCTTGGATTGGGAACCCCCAGAAAGGTTTGCGGTCGCACCTGTCAGAGCTTGTTCACGAGGAGATGGGGAGGGGTTCCTCTAATAAATAGCCTCCGGGGGATGAGGTTCAAAAGATGGCGAGGATGGAGAGGCTGCGGAGAGTAGGTGTAGAGTGCTTGGAGAAAGCAGCGGACAATCAAGGCCAGTGGAGTCGATGAAGAGCGTTCCGAAATGAAGAGAGGAGGCAGAGAGCCTTGGGAGAGTGACTACAGGAGCAGAGCAGGGAAGCACAGATACAGAGTGCATGGGAGAGGCAGAATGTGACCGGCTAGGGTTAGGTTTTCCGAAAATGGACTGATCGAGAAATGAATCCAGCGTATAGTCCACTGCCTCGAAATCCATGTCCACGTCCATCTCGAAACTATAGGGAAACAATAGCTATTGAATTCTGGTAATAGAAGGCAGCAACAACAGATGCGGTGCAGATCGGAAGCCATCCAGAGAATGGACTTGAAGGTAAAAAGTTGAAATAGTGGTGAAAACTGCAGACTTTACCCTAACCCTAAACGAAGAGGAGCAAATGGGAGCTCCATCCTCCTTGGTGTTGCAATAAATCTATATTTATGTTTGTTCTTGTGATTAATTTGTTTATCAAATGCTATAATTAAAAACCCTATTTCGCTCATTCAATAATTTTCTCAAGATTCGGTAAATTATGCACATGAAGTCGATCACCGTAGTAAACAATGCATGCATCCATATCAACTATCTTCTTGACTTCAATAAATATGAAAGGAAGCTTGTTTTCTACATGGTAAAGAAAATAGGTACAAGTGAAAAATAATGCTCAGAGCGCTTGATTACAAAGCCATTTTCTCTTAATAATTGTTCTTTGAAACTAGTAATACAATCGTTTGCATGATTGATGTTTCGATCCATAAGCACATGAATTCCCAAGCTCTCTAATATACCCTCTCATAAACAATCTTTTCACATTTCTTGCTATACAAAATGTATTAATGCAATGAATCCACAAGAATATAATCTTCTTGATGAATATGAAGAGGAGAGAAAATAAATGGTAACACCAAAGAATGCTTGTGTCCATAGGGAATAAAAAGGTGGAGGATAAAACCATTGCCTTTTACATGCCTCATGCATCAATACATTGTTTCATTTAAGGTTTAAATTTGATTGTTGATTTTTTCAAAGATAAATTATTTTGTAAGCAAAAGAGAATGTCTAAAATAGTAAGAGGTTGGCATCATGCCCTTTCTCTAGGGATGAAAATGGTTGATGCAATAATTAATGGAAACCTCAAATGGGTGTTGATATCCTTCATGTGTTGACATCCTTTACAACAATGAAGCAAAATGGGGCCCCTCAATATATGCTCTATGAAATTTTGAAAGGGAAGAAATTGCTTGGAGTTGAAGGGATGTTGCACAATTGTCTTGGGTAATAAATGGTGGTGTCCACTAATTGAAGCAATACTTAACATATTCAAAATCACATAACACAATAGAAAAAACTATTCAAAATCACATAACATAATAGAAACACTATTCAAAATCACATAACACAACAGAAAACACTAGAGAATGTTCAATACAACAAAAAAATGAAGAGAACCTTTTTAAACAGAAAAACAAAAGACTTTTAAGTACAAGTACACCAAAGATAGCCAAACTCTTTCAAGAATGATTTATTAGATCTAATACATTAAGAAACAAACAACACAATTCTTTATTTATAGCAATGGGATAGCTATTACAATTAGGATGATAATGACACCTATGTAGGTTTACAACTCGCACCTACATTAGAAAACAACACTTTATAGAAAAATGCATTGGAATAATATATTTCTCTCATTAACTCTAAAACTCCCCATTATGGAAAAATAGATTAATTTTTTTATAAAATGATGTTTTGTTTCAATATGCTTTGATATAGCATGATCAACTAGGTATTAATAGAGATTTGATTATCACATTTGATGATTGTTGGTCCTTCTTGATTTTCTCTCATGTTTTCAAGGAATCTCCTTAGCCAAACTGCTTCAAAGATAACATTGCATAAGGCTATTTATTTAGCTTCACTAGAAAACACAAAAACAATTGGATGCTTCTTGCTACTGTGTGATGCAATTTCATATCCAATACCAAATTCATAACTAGTGGTTGACTTCCTATCATATGGATCTCCTACCAATCAAAATCTAAATAACTTATCAACTCAATATTTAAATCATTAGAATAATCAATACCAACATTTTAGTCTCCTTCAAATATCAAAGGACTCTCTTGACTACTTTCCAATGACTATTATGTGCTTAGCCATGAAGTGGCTAAGTATGCTTATTGAATATGCAACATATAGCTTTGTGGTAGCTAAATAATACCAATCTCTCACCAATTGTCGATAGAAAGCATCATTCACTTCTTTTATTTCATAATCACTACTAAGCTTAATATTTTACTCTAATATAGTAGGAACTGGTTTACATCCAATCATATTGAATCTTTTGATAAATTCATATGTATATTTACTTTCTACAATCAAATTTTACCACCATCTCTCCATACCCCAAGGCACTTAAATATTGATCCAACTCTCCAAGGTACATCTCAATTTTTTGTGACAAGCATATTTTGATCTTTTCAATTAACTTAGTGGCATTTCCTATTATGATAGATTCATTAAGATTTAAAGAAATTAAAGCAACATTCCCATTTTCATCCTTCTTGGTATATAGATTTGGATCTCCTTTACTTAATGGATCCTTGTTGGAAGAAGACAATATCAATCTTCACATGCCAAGTACTAGATGTTTGTTTAAGTCCATATAATGTTTTTTTTAACTTTCAAACAAGATGTTCTTGTCCTTGCTTTACAAAGCCTTCTAGCTAAACAAGATCCACGTCTTCCTTTGATTATCCATTAATTCTTCTCCGGGTCATTTGAATTTTGCTCTATCTACTAGTCACGGGTTATTGTTGTGTTTGGGTGGAGACATGATTTGGTTATTATCAGTCTTGGGTCTGGTCTATTATTGTCTGAACCAAGAGCTGGGAATTTTTGTATGTATGTGCCATGTTTCTTATTTGGTGGGTGATCTTTCATGATGAGTTTGGACAACTAGGTAAAGGTTCTCTCACCCTCCTACTCTTACTCAAAATTGTGTAATTACTATAGGACTAGTTTTCTCATTGGTCTAGGGTTGTGTATTTGGCTAAATTTTTTGGTGTTAGTATTTTTTGGTGATCTTTCATGATGAGTTTGGACAACTAGGTAAAGGTTCTCTCACCCTCCTATTCTTACTCAAAATTGTGTAATTACTATAGGACTAGTTTTCTCATTGGTCTATGGTTGTGTATTTGGCTAAATTTTTTGGTGTTAGTATTTGGCTAACATTGCGTCTTTGGAAGACATCAAGATGATGTTGATGAACTAGGACTTCACCTTGGACAGGTTGGACTCAAGGCTAGCCCATGTAGAATGATACATTCACCGTGATTCAGACATCGTTGCACCTCCTATATTTAATGCTAGGGACCTTGCTCCCATCTCTTTCTCTAAATCTGGATGATGTTTATTCTTGTTAGTTTATTTAGAATAATGTCATGTTTTATGATTATTTCTTAGCTTGAAAGGCATTTCTGTAATCTGGAGCTAGTTGTTTCATTTGTTTTTGTACTATCGAATAAATAGATTTTTTTTGGACTATGGGTACTCCTATATCCTTGGAAGAAAACAAAGAAATCTTTAGTTGACTAGATGTAACAACTATGTATATTTGAGTTATTTTGATAGTATAAAGGGATTTAATTTACCCCACACATACACACATATATTATATATAACTAAAGTGGTGGTAGTTTTTTCCCCAAGGAAAAATTGCAATTTTCATTAAGATGTTTAAAATTACATGTTGTAGATGCTTGAAAGCATATGTTGTAAGGGTGGCTTTCAACTGCGTGTGATACTATAAAAAGAAATATATCCCAAGTTGGGAAACTAATAAGTTATACATATGTTATTTCTGTCAAAATAAATAACAAAAACATATACATAAATAACTGAGAAAAAATATGATTGCAGACATATCTCAGAAAACCATATAATCAGGGTTTGTCTGCCTTGAACTGTTGTTGTTCATCATAAGGTCTATGGAAGTATCTGTAGAATTAGTGTCATGTTTGCTCCTGGATCATCCAGAGCCCTTGTGGATGGTGCGTGGCCTCCTTGGATAATCTATCAAAAACTTGGTTGCGCTCCCTGTATATGTAATGACAAGAGATATAATCAAATTGTGTTTTTAGAAGCATGGTCTCATCCAAAATGTTCTACAGTGTGTGAACATGACATGAAAATTGTTAGTTAAACCAATTTATGATTAGTTTTGAATCACTAAAAATTTGTATGTGACGACATCCCTTCACAAGTGCAAAGTATAGTAAATGTCTGAGTGTAATAAGTTCTACAAAATTATTGGTTCCATATCCCAGACCCATCTGGATTCTATAAGAATTATTTTCAATGATATGGAGTAACACCCCCATCACAGCCTTGTTGCAATGTTGAACCATTGAAGTAAGCCCAAGGGATGTTCCCGTCGATAATATCAACTGTGATATTGTGGGTAGTGTGAGGGCGATCATCATATGGTATACTGTTATAAATAGATATGAGGTGTGTTGATACTTGTGGCCAAAGAGGAGTAGAACCTTTAAATATATGTTTGTTTCTCTGTAGCCAAATACACCAACATATCAAGAGAGGGAGGTTACTTAAATTGGTTGGGTGTGCAACAGATCACCACGATTTCCATGCTTCCACTATATTAGCACCATGCTAATGGTTGGGAAGGTAAAGGCTTTCAAGTAAATTATGCCATAATGCAATGGTAATAGGACATAATAGGAATAAATTCTCAATATATTATGATGCATGATTGCATAATATACACCAAGTTGGTTGAAGTATGATCGCTTCTGAAGATTTTCCCATGTGGGGGCTTTGTTGCAGTGTATACACCACATGAAAAGTTTAGTTCTGGGAGGTTCCTTAAGCTTCCAGAGAGTACTCCGTCACCAATCAGATGTAGGGAGCTTATGATAAGAATAGATGAGAGGATATCCTTACTTAGGAAAGTATGAACCATGCTGTGAGTGTGCCCAGATGAGCTCATCCTCTCCCTCATTGATCTGTACATGTGATTCTCAGAATGCACTAATATAGGATTGCCAATCATTATGCCAGAAGTTAGGTATTCCCAATAGATCAACATATTTCCATGTCTAATAGAAGATAGTAGAATTGTCCAGATAAGCTATGTTAGCAATACTATTGATACCTATGTTTGAGAGGAAGTGAAGTATCTCAGGAGGAAGATGAACATCATTCCCACATCCTAACCAAGGATCCATGCTAATATGTACTAGATTACCATTACCAATCCTCCAAGTTAATCCATCACAGATGTATGATAATGATTTTAGCTCTGCTCTCCAAACTGTAGATATATTTATGTCCCATGTTGGTCACTTGATCCAATCAAGTTTATCTAGTGGATTAATATACTTCTGTATTACCACTTCAGTCTAAAGATTCTTTGAAGTAAGAAAATGCCAACCCAAATTGGCTGCTAATGCTTTTGCAAAGGCATCTAAATTTTCATGCCCCATCCGCCCCATTTCTTAGGGAGAGCAATTAGGTCCCATCTTACCCATGCATATGTATGGTCTTCTTGTTTCCCTTTCCATACAAATCTGTAACACAACTATTGAATTCTATGCAATATGCCCCTTGGAATCCAGGCAAAAGATATTGAGTATATCGATGTAGCTTCTAATATAGATTTGGTAAGAATGAGCCGACCAACCCTAGAGATCCATCTATGGCGCCAGATATTCAGTGGTCGTTCAATTTTTGCCACAATCCATACCCAATCAGCTATCTTGTACTGTATGGGCTTGACTCTAAATACCATATATTTAAGGTCATCATCAAATGGTAGAATAGTTTAAGGAAATCACTGATGAGCAATGAGAGTTCATTGTGGGAACAACCAACAAAAATCATAGTCGATTTAAGTTGATTGCATTCCATACCTATGGAAAAACAGAAGGAGCTGAGGATAGAAGAAGATGACGTTGTATCACCAATCGATCCATTGAGGAATATGAGGACATCATCAACAAATAGTAGGTGGGTAAGAATTTAGTTGTTGGTGATTTTGGTCCCCTGAAGCCTTCCATGTCTTTTTTCCTCAGATATATACCGACTCAAACCTTCCATGACTAGTAAGAAAAGTAGGGGAGAGAGAGAGAAGCCTTGTCTAAGGCCTCACTCAACATGAAATAAAGAAGGGTAGATCCATTGATAAGTACACTAAATGAGACATTGGTAATACAACATATGATCCATTGTACGAAAGCTAAGGGAAAAATGAAATGAGTCAAAATAATTCTCAGGTAAAGCTAGCTAGTACGAGCAAATGCCTTTGCTAAATCAATCTTTAGGATCATAACCTTAAGCCTTTTTATCTTGATGGAATGGAGGACCTCCTGAGCAATACCAACAACTTCATGAATCTGATGATGATTAAGGAAAGCAAATTGTTCTGGATAGATATGCTCAGATAAAATAGGTTTGAGGTAGTCAACAATAATCTTGGCTATGATCTTATAAATGCAATTGCAAAGAGAGATGGGCCTAAAATAATTGAAGGTATGTGGAGAATTGGATTTGGGTATGAGAGAAATTAAGGTTGAATTAAAAGCATCATACATTCATCCACTTACCCGACATTCTTCAATAACTTGAAGCAGATCATTTCCAATTACTTCAAAAAAAGAAATTTAAAATTAAACCAGTCGTCCATCTGGTCCAGGGCTCTTGTCTTTCTTGAACCATTTGAGGGTACCTTCCAGTTCACCCATAGTTACAAGTGTGACAAGATCCTCTGCAACTTCATGATTGAAAAATCTAGGGAACAACCCTGCCACATTAATAATCTCAGCAAGAGTAGCATCTTGTGGTGCTTTGTAGAGACGACCGAAATGAGTATTACTAAGAGTGGCTAGTTGATTGAATGATTGTACTTGATGTCTAGAATCATCCTCCAAATTCTAGATAGTATTAATGGCCCAGCAACCATTTGCAAATTGATGATAAAATTTTGTATTATCATCCCTAGATTGAAGCCAATTGACTCAACTCCTAAGATGCTAGGTTTCCTCTCTATCCTTTAGGATTATGGTCCTCTCTGCATCAAGTTTGATAAGATGATATTTTGCTTCAGCTGATTCAAATCCTCGGCTATCCGCACCAATCAAATTTGCAAGTTCAATTTCAATATCATTAAGGAAGTGGTAGTTCCTAACTCTTTTTTCTCTGGCCCAGTCGATAGATTTGTGCTTGAGGGAGAGAAGGTTTTTAGTAAAATATTCGGTGTGAGTCTGTCCAGGAGAAGGGGGAAGTGATTTCCAATAATCAGTGACCATTTTGGTATGCTCTTATCTTTGAGCCAGGTCGAGTTGAATTTAAAAGGGGCTTTTGGATTGCGATTTGAACTTGCAAATTCAATGTAGATGGGAGAACGATCAGATTATCCTCTTGATCCCACCTATTTCATGTACAGGGATAATCGACCTAAAAGCACTTCTTTGATGAGGAAGCGGTCTAGCCTTCTGGCAAGCATAGCCTCTCTAGTCCCTCAATTATGCCAGGTAGGTTGGAGCCGTGCCATAAGAATATCGATAAAGTGATGATCTTATAACATAAGATTAATGGTATCAAATGGAGGATCAACTTGGGTGTTGTGACCCCAAGATTCCTCATGTCCAATGGAGAAATTAAGATCACCCCCCAAGATGATGTTATAAGCTTGCATATATGAAGAATTGAGGATATTTTCCCAATATGTTTCCCGATGAATACATGGGCCGCATACATTGATTAATCTCAAATCCCTCCCAAGATTAGAAGGAAAGAGTCAGCCCCAATCATTTACCCACCCCCCCTCCCCCCCCCCCCAACCCCCCCCAAAAAAATATTGAGGGTCTTGATAGCCCGAGGGTTATAACCAAAAGCAATACCCCTAGAGCAGCCATGAACATTAAGAGCATGAAAGTGCCAACTAGATACAAGGGCTTCAAGGGAAGGGATAATATGGTCAATGAGAGCAAGTGTTTCCTAAAGAAATATGATATCCACCTTCTCGAGTTCAAGCATTCTTATGAAGGCTAGTTTCTTAGCAAGACTAGACATCCCATGACAATTGTAGGATAACCGCTTCATGGAGAACCAGGGAAAGGGGAGGTCATAGCTCTAAGGACCTTGTCAAGGGAAAGTTTTTTACCTTGCATTACATTCAATCCAACTTGGATGATAGCCTTTGAGATATGGGAGTGTCTGTGTCTGGTGGGTTTGATGGACTTGGTGGGGGGGACGATGCCAATATTGCAGCAATCATCAGATGAAGATTTGACCATAGAGCGGAGGAGGTAAGGATGACTCTGTCGGGAATCACTTGAAGTCCCAAAGGAGGGTGTAGTGAGAGGGACATTAGGGATAACAAGGGGGGTATCAAAGAAAATGGGAGGGGAGGAAACCAGGGAATAGGAAAAAGGGGAGTGAACAAATGTAGCTGCTGAAATGCAATGTGAAATAGATGCACAGAGATGTGAATCAGAAATAGAGGCAGTAAAAATAGGGCGAGATGTGGAAGGATTACCTGAAGTGATGGCAGTTGCGGTTGCACATGATCTAGTGATGTGAGGTGAGGGAGGGAAGACATGTTCCTTTCTCAGTCCATGCATATAAGTAGATGTATTTGGGGGACACCCAACAATGTTTGCAAGCCTCTTATCCTATGATCTTGATGGAATGTCCATTGCATTGTGATCAGGCTGAGATACAAAAGCAGAACTGGAAGCAAGCATTGGACAATCCTTGTATAGGTTCCCAATTTTATGGCACCAACGACATCTATAGGGAACCCCCTCATAATCGAGAATCTGGAGGCGACAGGTGTTCCTCCCCTGAATTTGAAGGTTTTCCTCCAAACCTTCTCGCGTATTCAAATGTACCAAGATGCGAGCCATAACCATATTCCCTGTAACAATACAGGTTTTATCATAGTCCAGATAAGTCCCCAGAGCATTCCCAATGCATTTAAAAATGTCCTTGGACCATAAATGTAGCAGAAGAGTAGGTAGACGAACCCATATAGGGCCAGCCCCCAGATGCTCATGTTTCGGGTCAAAAAGGGGGCTCCATCTCTTAAGTAAGACCAGAGCAAGCTCTATGTGCCAGAACTTGGATAAAACCCAGGGAACATATTCGAGGCACTGGAAATGGAGAGCAAACAATCCACGTGATAATGTAACCACTGAAGGAGATCTTCTATCACTTGGCCCCAAATCTCCATAATCTATTGTCTGAGACGGGCAGCAGTGTAGGAACGTCCTTGAACCCTGCCAACCATAACCCTATCTGTAGTGTCGAGTACATCACCCATATGTAAGTTGTCTCCAAATGTCAATGAGATCTTCTTGCTCTTGTCCTTGATGCCCTTGTACTTTTTTGTAGTTTGGGATGCTTTTCCTGTGGAGGGATTGATAGTGGGTTCAGAGGCTATGCCCTGACCTGTACAAGCCCCAAAACCTTCTCCCAAGTCAGGTAGAGGGAGGGAGGAACCTTCAAAATAACCAGAAGTAATAGGGCAAGATACCTGAGTTGGAGGGATGGGGGAAGATGGTGTCAATGAAAGAAAGCACAGGTGGCCCAGATCCAGGGGATTAGTAGGGTAAGGTGCCGCAAAGGAGGGTATACCCATGATATCTGATGAAATAGAGGATGCACTCTGTTCCAGGCAAGAGGCTAAGAACTGTAGGGAGGCCGGTGAGGGTGGAGAATAGTTAGAGCACAACAAGTAAAAGGATGCATTCAGTGAGCCAGAAACCAACAAAGATGATGAAGGAGGACCGAACAACAACACAAAATTCTTGAGCTAGGGCACAGGGATGAGGAAAAACGGGTGTCAAAAAACCCTAGGGTTGCCCGCTAGTGTCAAAGGAAACTGCATTGAGATGGTAGAGGAGGTAACCTAGAGATGTGGAGGAGAAATCGTCCAGATAGGCATTGATTCGAAAGGATCCTTAGAGTAGTAGACCATGCCAACCTCCATCCCAGCCGACAGACAACGAAAGGAGAACTGCAAAATATTCGTGCCCATCGACAGATGCCCAGACAAAAGCATTGATGAAAACCCAAGTGCCAGAATAACAGAAAATATAAAATGCCAGCAGTGAGCTGCAGTCACCAAGGTAGGTAGAATAGGGTCTTAACCATAGTCGCGAGCTGAAAGAGCCCTAGTTGTGAACAGACGAGAGTTGAAGTCTTGTGATTGCAGAGCCATCATCCTATAATACATTTGTTGTAGCTTCCCTCAACCTATAATGGTGATAGTTATCTATGAGAAGAGATGTGATTGAGATTTTCATTACAAAAAGTCTATGACAATAATATTCCAAACTTATAAAGAAAAAACATGAAAATGAAAAAAAATACCACAACATAAAATTAAGATTTTAAACCATAAATATTATTATGGACTTCCCAACACTTATTTTAATAATAATTTACATAATTGTTGTGTGATGAGCTTAATTACATTTAAAAATTACAATAAAATAAAATATATCACATATGATAGCATCATGAGTTAAATAATAACACCCTTATTTAAAATAATCCATAAGCACACTTAAAGCATGCAAATAACATAAAATTAACTTATTAAAGTAAATCAAATATCACTAATAATAAGTCGCAGAAGTAAGACACATAATACACGATAATCTGATAAATTTCCACGTGAAAATAGGCCATTTTTCCCTTACGGAGTCGTTCTAGAAGTAAGACACATAATACAGATAATTTGATATATTCGCATTGAAAATAGGCCATTTTGTGATCACGAGTATGTGGATTGAATTTTTGTTTTTAGTGTATAAACGGTTGCTTCATATTTTTTTCCCCTTGTTTTTCCTTACATAGTTTTTATTTAAAAACGAATATATTTAATTTATTTAAAAACATAATAAATTATAACACTATGATTATATAATAGTTTAAATTGGATATTCCCTAAAAATATAGGGCTTGTATTAATATGTATATGATACTTAATAGATTGAATTTGAAAAAAAAATCATGTTATCAATTGTTTTTAT